>JARHVA010003690.1:1265000-1380000 GCA_037957365.1 Torreya grandis
TAAAAGGTTGTTAAGTTTATTAGACTTCAATAGTGCATCTATAAGGTGGGGTTATGATTTATATGCAAAAGGCATACAAATCACCTAAATATTAATATGAACAACTATATATAAAAGAGATAACTCATACACACCCAAAAGACTAGGAAACCATAATGATAGAACTTCTTACACAATCTACATGTTTGAGAAGAATCATGTTTTGTACATCAAGACTAAAATTGTAAAACTTATTTAGAATTTCCTATTAATCTAATAGCCAAATTTTTCCTGCATTTGGGATTGGGATGATACAACTATAAATAGTTTGAGATGGGGAAAGAATCTTCTCTCAATTTAAGTCTAAAAATACATTTTAAAAATAGGAGTTGCATCCAAATCTCATGCAAAAGATACATGTACAAAAATTAGCTTAGAATAGAGTTTTTTAGTTAAAAATATAATATATAAATGCAACATAAATTTGTAACCAAATTTATGATTTAAAAAAAACATGCAAGTACATAATTATATTTATCAAGGTGATAATGTGACATCGCTAGATGAGGAATATGATGGAGTGACGACTAGAGGAACTAGAGTATCAATTATTTTTATTTGTGGGATTCAGAGAGGTCCACTTGGAGTTTTCATGACTACAAATCCTAAAAAATAAGAACCTTAAGATTACATAACAACACTAGTAGTTAGATGCATGCTTGGTGCTATCCCTAAAGTTGTTTATTTTTCTTGGAGTTATTTAAATAATTCATGTGATAATTATAATTCCTTATTAATGATGTAAAAATTGAGAAAAGAAGGTTTGAAGAGTTTGATGGCCTTAGACATAAACCTTGTTTATTCAAATTTATATCTCTTAAAATCTTCTCCCATAACCTCAACTGTTATTAGCTTATCCTTGGATAAAATTATCAATTGAAAAATTTCATCATTGGTCCTATATATTGTGACTTCAACTTCCTCCTTGAAGTTATTTTCAGCTACCTAGATGAGGATCTAAAAATATGTATTGTTGAATTTCACCTATAGGGGTAATCACATTAGTGACCCTCATGTCTTTGAGAATTTATAAGGCCTCACTTTCATGATTTCTAAAATTTACAAATAGATTCTTCATCTATGTATGCCAATTGAGTGAACCATCCCTTTATAAAATTATATAAATGAGGCACCATGATGAATTCATATTAGACATTAAGTTCAATTAATTGAAGGCATTCATTCTAGAACATTGAAACAATAAATTAGATCTTTTATATAACTATTTAAATTGGTCCCAAAGTTTAATTACCCTTATTATATTTGATTAAATTCCTAATTTTGAAACCTATATATTATGTAAAATATTGTACATCTTAGTAGTTACACTCTGCACATCATTAATTATCTCCGAAGGAGTGTGTGTAATCTATCTTTGCAATAATCTCTATTGTTCTTCCTATTTGATTTTATAAATTTATTATATAGCTTCACTAGTTGAGTCCACAAAAGCATATATATCTTTAGTATATTAATTAAGATACTTTGGATCATTTTTGGCTTTCTTTGCCAATGGAAATAGATTTTTTCTTTTTTCAAATTCTATTTCTACCCTTGTATCCAAATTTAGTGCCTTTCTCTTCCTCAACCTTTGGATGGTTCCACTCTTTTTATCAAATTGGGTAGAGACTATAGGTAACTTTATGATAACTAGGTTATATATATCAACCCTTGTATTTTTCATCTCTTTTAACCATTGGGGAATGATAAGTTCCCATGTTTTTACATCTTCTAGGCTCAGGTCCTTGGATGTGAAAGGTTGAGGAGTCATTGGGGGAGGTGTTATTGTTGGTGGTACAAATGATACACTAATTTTTATTGGTAACTAGATATGTGGATAGATAATTCTCTCCCATGGTGAAGGTTCTCTCAATAGAGTGAATTCAGTCAGATACTTGGTCAAGCTTGGGGTTATCTCAATAGTCATAGTGGTTGATTGTATAGGTAAAGACTGTGTCATAAGAAATTCTATGCTATCTATATGTTTCTTAAGGATTGGTTGCCTTTTAGGGTTATAATTCTAAACTATAACCATACTCTAATAACAAAATCCTTTCTTTGGAGATTTTATTTGCTTTGAATTTAAACTAATGTGATAGTCAATAGAACTAGACAAAATAATATTTGGAAAAATTGGAGGCAAACATACACCTAGAATATTTACATTAATAAAAATTTAAAAAAGATAAGAGACTAACTCATTTATATTTTGTCTTTTCTCTTTAGTGAAGATTTACCAGTCCAAAGTGTTAGCTGCAATTTCTTCCTCTTGTAGGCCTTTCAAACTCATGAATTTATCCTTTTCCAACTTTACTTCCTCATCACCTATGGCTACCTATTCACTTATTATAAGTCTTAACACATTAATTATTTCTACATATTTTCCACCTTCATTAAATGAATACTAAACTAAAGATATTACCTAACTAGTATCCTCTTCTTTTGTTTCCTCCTCATCAAGGTGTTCCTCTATGGTGGGGGACCAAAAGATGATACTTATTCTAATTATTTTTACTTGGAAGAGGTGGAAGGACCCTTATATTTATTTTGGTAAGTGGAAATAGGAGGTTTATAAGGAGAGGGAGATGGTAAAATAACTAAATGAGATAAAATGGTGGAAAGTATCTCTACAAGTACAGGTGAAAGAATGGTTGATAGGACAATACTAGTTAAAGGAAGGGTGAATGGAGTGGGTGCTAGTATGGTATGGAGTGCTTGAAGAGATGCCTTATAACTAATGGTATTAGATTGAGGTAGACTCTTTAGAAGTGCATGAGGAGGAGTAGTTGAAATAAACATGAACAAAGCCTATAAAAACTCATGGAGACTAACTTGGGTTACTTTTCTAAGTGGTGATAGAGGTGTCAAAAATAATGTTTTCTTCTATTGGTCTAGAGGAGATGTAATTTTCTCATTTTTAGTGGTTGTTCGAAAAATTATAGTAGTATTATATGGAGATGTAGATGGAAGCTAAGGATGTGGGGTAGGATAATAAAATTTTCCTCCTTATTTAGGTGTTAGACTCCCTTTGGTTGCTAGACTCTTACTCTTGTGAATTTTTCCAGTCTCCTATAGGAGATGGAGGTTGGTTTTGAAATTATAAATCTTGTGGATGATTTGGAGGACAATGATGGCTGCATAATGTATGTGGTTATTTTTCCATCTCCTTAGTTTATTATTTAGTGATCTCAAGATTATATCAAAGATCCTAAAAAAATATCATAAACATCTATTTATCTTTCATCCTAGTCTACACCATAGTATCATCTAATGCATTTAAAAAAACAACATCATGATCATATTATTTATGACCATATAAAATGTTCACCTTCTTCTTTTCCTTGAGCTGCATGATATGTATCCTAATTTTATTCTTGGGGTCCCACTCCCTGAATTGGTCCAACTTTATATTGTAATGGGAAAATAATTTCCCAACATGGTTGGAATTTGGCCTAACCATAAAATAAATTCCAATACTCAAAGGATTTTTATAATAATAGGCCTAATGCTTAAAGCCATGTTAATTTTCCATGATGTTGTAGAGTTGAGAAGCCACCTCCTATTATATAATTTTTTTTAGGATGCAATGTGGAAAAAATAGAGGAGATACTCTTGTCCCTTCAATTTTGACAATTATGTATTTAGGTTAATACTAATAATCCCCCATTTTAACAATTTTTCTTATAAGGTTTTACACAATCTAGGAATTTAGGTGTCATGGATTGCCTGATATAATTGAGTGTAGATTTCCTCACATATTATTTAAATCTCATTTTTAAATTTTTATCCAAACATGAATGATTAATAATTATATATTCTATTACCTAAATATTCTATTGAGGTTTTCCATAGATCCCCATGTGTTCTATGAACTATGTCTAATATTACATATAGTAGATATGACATCATGTAAAAATTGCCACTAGTTTACCTTTTTTTAGGATAGAAAATTTATACCTTAAATAAAGAACTTATTACTTTACCCATGATAACTTACTTATTTTAATGTAATATAATGTCTATAAAAGGGAGATAGTCCACTTCTACATAATCTATTCTTTAAAAACCATATAGTCTATTTAGGAGGGACATAGTTATCCTAATCCAAAGTCTAAATTTGAAAATGCAATTAGAGGAAATGTCTACATTAGGATTCAATTTATATCCCTTAATCAACCATTGTTTTAGTTTTCCATCTACTATGTTGAACTCAAGTCAAACATTAGTCAAGAATTGTTTATAGATAATCTTAGGCCATGAAATTCTAAGGTGCCTTTTGAAATTGATCCTAAAAATAACTATAACTATAATTTTTCTTTTCTTAAGGTTAAATAAATCCATAAAAAAATTCATTTAAAAATAAACCTCTAAGTAGGTATATGCAAGGCATTACCTCTAGTTTTGCCACTGCTTGATGGAGACCTTGTGTTTTAAGAGGTATCAAGTTGTCGATATATTGTTCTTCATCTTTGGATAATTGGTCTTGAGTAGATTAGGATTTCATGAAATCTACCACGTTTTATATTTTATAATAATGGAAGAACTTGAATTTTAAGGAACTTTTATCAAACACTACATCCATGTATTTTTTGCTTCTAGCTCAAGAGTACACTGAGGGGGATTGAATATGCACTTGATTTGAATATGAGGTCATTCCATCAATATAAAATATATAATTTATTTTGTAAATCATGTATTTCATTCTTTAAATTTTACTAAAAATGATAGGGTTCATTAGATGCTTGAGGGCTAATAATTGTAAAGTTAGATCGATAGATTGATGTTAAAATGACTAGACTTCACCTAGATTTTGCATATATATTGCCTCAAATATTGAGTATTAAATGCATTTATGTTTCATCAATGTAAATAATTGCCTTTTAATTTTTTCCCATTTCAATTTAAACATGTTAGTCAACTTTAGTAGGTTTTCTTATTTTCCAAGTGGTAACTATTAGTTAACTTTATGTGTTTAGTCATCATGGTCTAGACAACTATCAAATTATCACTTATCCACTTATTTACCTTGAATTAAAACTAATTTATATTTAATTTAATCCTTCATATTCCATATTATGTCACTTATCTAATTTTCATTCACTCAGGCCTTTAGATTTGCATATTCACTTTATATACTTTGGGGTTGTGAGTTAACATTACTATGCCCTGTGGAGTAACCTCAAGATTTTAAGGACTCATAGGCATGGGATCAAGGGTGATTTAGCCTTTTGTATTTTACACATCTTTATAAATATTTTTTGTAATGAGATATTGACATATGGCATGATCTTATGGCCTTGGAGGTGTGGAGACTCAGATATAAAATACCATTAAATGATCAATTTTGCTTTAATATTTATATGAATTTAGGTAAATTAAATATTCCAAGTGTCAAAATTTTAGAGATTAAAATCTCAAAATAATTAGAATACACAAACTTGAAACCATTATACTATAGGAACTTGGAACCATTAGACTATGTTAATCCTTTTATGATTCTAGATTGACGAGAATATGCCAAGTTTTAGATGCTCGGAACTCAAAAGTTAAGAACCATTAGACTATGGGAACTCTAAACCATTAGATCAAGTTAATCATTCCATTATTATAGATTGAGTAGAATATGCCAAGTATAAAATGCTCAAAACTCAGAATCTCAAGATCATTAATTTTTTTTTACTTTCAATGTTGTTGGGGTTCTATGTAATGAAAAAGTGTCATGTGGCATGCTCTAGAGGTTTGAAAACTTAAATCACTTAAATTTTTTCTTTGAGGAATGAAATGTTATGTGTAACACTATAATGCCAATTTTCCATGCCTTAGAACTCAGGGACCTCAAAGACAGAAAATTTTAGTGAAAGATGAAGGATCCAAGTATTATGGTGATGCCACCTATCTTGATTTGTGTAATAAAGGTATGAACTGATCGTGAATGATTATCAAGTATTCAATAATAATCCTACAGTCATTTGAAAAAAACATAAGAGCACTAGGATGAAAATATTAGTTCCATCAATCTAAATAAATTATGAAAATAATGAAAATCAAAGGTTTAAGATAAATCAAAATGACCATTCAATCTTTGATTTTCATAGTTTGATTCTTGTAACTTTTGAATTTTTAATAAAACCTTAGAATTTTATATTAATAAATTCATATCATGGATTAGTAAGGTTTATAGGAACCTAAATAAATAAATTATGAAATAATAGGTCCTTGTTTGAACACAAAAAATAGTGACTCATAGGGGAAAATACTCCTCAGTATTTTGAGAACCCAAAATATCAAAAATGTATCAAAAAAGAAAATAATAAGCAAACCAAACTCTAAAAATGACCTCTACCTCCCCATGTAACAACTAACCCTTTCCATTTTTAGGATTTGTGTGTGATTTTGTAAACTTAATTTCTCCTTGTTATGAGAGTTTTGACAAAGTCCTAGTAAAAGGTTCCATGCTAACTTTGGATTTTATAGCTAAATAGTAAGGGAAACCTGGGCATTATTATGATGCTAATGAGGTGGCTATATCCTTGACATATATACTTTTGATTCCACTTTAATCCTTGTTCTACTACCATCTAGACAATCATAGCCTAGATACAAATTGCTTGAATCAACCATCTCCTATCAGTTTGGATGATATATTTTTTCAAAAAAATTAGATAGAAGAAAGGTTGGGAATAACTATTGGCTAGGTATATGTATAAGAAAACTTATTTTGATCAATAGTCCCTATCAGTGTGTATCTAGTTCTGTTCAATACCTTTTATCCAAGTTTTATTATGAAATAATGTAATTAATCTTTGGAAATGTAAATACTTTCTAAAATTTGTGTGATTATATCAAAGTAAATCCAAGAGGTATATTAGACCTATTAAATTCAAACAAAACCTTAATTCAATCACAACACATACCTCAATCCTAAAAAGTCTGGTACTGCATGAATAAATCATTGTGAACACCAATTATGCTTCTTTACATCTTGGACCTTTGATTTTGTCATGTCCTTTGTGAATTCAGTATAATAAATTGGTTGGTATGTTCTACACTTTTAGAAAAATAACCTATAAAACATTAAAACTAACTTATTGAAATCAAAATAACTAATCTACTAAAATAAAATGCACAAAGTAGGAAAGACTAGTCCTAAAAAGTATACACTTATCCTAGAAAGTAGGAAATCTATTCTAATCCTACATATATAATTTCTAATTACATTCATTTTGAGGCATTTATATTTGGAGAAACCATGAAATAATGATTCAAAAACTATCCATTGATCAAAAATGTGAGATCATTACCTTGGAGGTATTTCAATCAGAAGGCATTCTTACCTAGTATCTTTGATAGATGATATGGTCCAATCAATAAAGGAGTGAAATTATCATGTATTCCATTATTATCTTATGATTTATCTATTATAAGCACTAGGTTTGAGATATTAAAGGATTTAATCTTGGATATTTTGTCAATCCATATTTTAACAATATCCTAATGTTTACTAAAGTTGTGTAGTGATTTAATTCTTGCATCCTTAATTTAAAATATGTCTTGTAGTCTATATTGTATTATTTCATCTTCCCCATCTACTATTGAATAAAATAGTACATAAAAATATTAAGAGTAATGAGAAAGACTAGCTATTTCCTATACATTAGTAGGAACGTTGAAGCCTTGAGGGATTGCTTGTGCCTAGTTCTATCTACCTATAGTTCATATTTTAATAAGAGATGCCATTCTCATGGTTTATTTTGGGCTAACTTATTAATGACATCCATCAAATTATTACTGATAGAATTAACTAATCCATTCCCTTTTGGATAATAACTTGAAGAGAAATTGATTATGATTTGATTATCATAAGTCAATTCTGTCAATTATAAAGATTGAAAAGATGGACCATTATCGTAAACTAAGAAAATACGAGTATCAAACATGGTCAATATATTTTCTTCCAAAAAATTGATGACATTAATTTCTATATAATTATTTTTTGCTGATAATTTTATTCACTTGACATAGTAGTCAATAGATATGAGGAAAAACTTATTCCTTGCTAAAGAGTTTGGGTTTATAAATCCATTAAAATAAAGGCCCCATTGGGAAAAATAATGTCCTTAAATGATTGGATACAAAGGTATGTTATAATTCAATTCTCTCTTCCTAAATACCTGACAGTCATGGAAAGTCCTAACATGATTGTGGATGTCCTTTAAGATATTGGGCTAGTAGTATCCCATCCTCAAAATTTTATGAGATATTATGTTTCCTAAGGGATGCCCACTAGCTATCTTCTGATGTAAGTTATTCAAGATATTTGCAACCTCTTATTTTGATACACATCTCAGACTTCATAGTTATTTATATATAAGACTCCTTTCATTATAATATAATGAATTGATTTGAGATAGAGGGCCCATCTCTACTCTCTATTTAGCTCTAGAGGGCATATGGATGTGAGTAAGTAGTGGATGGTTTGAGTGTACCACTCATCACTAGTTACCTAAGTCTCATTACTTTTTTAATAATAATGTGTGGATTAATATCATTCATTAAATAGATAATCCATTGTCCTCTCACCATCTTTGTTGGTATAATCTCAAGGTCAAACTCTTGAATTTTGGCCATCCATTTGCCTCTTATTTTGCCTAGTTCATTCAAGCCAAGTGTGAGATTGATAGCATGATATGGAACAATGACATATGTTTTATTTCACAAGATATAGTGTCTAAATATTTTCACCACTTTTACTAGGGCATATATCTACTTATCTATAATAGTATTTTAAGTCAACATATTTAAAATTAGTACTCATGAAGGAAATGTGATGTTCATTATATTCTACCTTTTTAGTAAGCACAACAACTAATATATGTTTTAAATAAAATGAATAGAGATAAAAATCATTACTAAAGCCTAGATTAATGAGACCTAGGGTTTGAACAATAGTAGTCTTTATGTCTTGGAAATATCTCCAAGATTTGGTTATCCATTATATCTTAGCATATTTATTTAGCATAACATTTCATGATTTGATGATCCCTATAAATCAAAAAAATAATTTTCACACAAATTTAATCTTACCAAAGAAGGACTTTAGTTCCTTCTTGCTAGTGGGAGTTGTTAACTTGGATATGGTTTGAACTCAATTTAGATCAATATAGATCCCTCATTAAGTGATCAAATGACCTATAATTTTCCATTTAGTAATGAAATTAATTATTTCCTTAGATTAAGTGACATTATATACCTTATATATACGCCAAACACCTTTTGGAGGTGGTTTACATGATCAGATCTATATTTGGAAAATATAATGACATAATTCATGTATATGATGATGAATTTACCAACCATACATGATAAATTTAAGTCCACGTCTCTCTAGAAAGTTTATCTTACATTAATTAGGCCAAAAAACATCCTATTATATGTAAAATTTCCCAATTTTGTTGTGAAGGCAATAATCATTTGATCCTTTATGTCTACCAGTACTTGACTATAACCAGAGATTTTACCCAAAAAGGACATAATATTTGATCTACTCACCATTTGAATTACCTCATTCAATGAAGGTATGGGTAATTATCTTTCTATGATGCTCTATTCAATTTCCTAAAATTGACATAGAGTCTAATTTCTCCACTCCTTTTCCTGACTAGTACCAAATTAGCTACCCAAGTAGAGTGCCTAATTTGGAAGATAATTTTTACCTCTAGTAGCTTATATAATTTCATTTGAATTATATTTTTTATAATTATATTTAATGACATCTATTTGTATGTAAAATGATTATTATATGGCTTTAATGGGATAGTGTGTGTAATGAATTTGGGGTTGAAGACTTTTAGGTCTTTGTATATTTAGGATATCACATATATGTATTATAATAGTAGGTATTTTAGATTTTATTTCTCAATTTAAGTGAAATTCATGCCTACATTCACCTTTTGAGGGTTTTGGTTACTTCACAAATTTTATTTAGAAAATTTTGATTCAATTTTTCTTGGTGGTTTCTTCTTCTAAACTTTGGGGTCTAAATAAAAATATCACTCTAAAAAGACCATGAACATAGGGATGAAGTTGTTTTTCAATTTTAAAACACCATCTTATCCCAAGTATTCACCATGAATTGGTTACACATCTTTCTCATATTTTATCTGAGCTTCAAAATATATAGATATTTTCAGGAATTACATGAACTACACCTAGAATTTGTCCACATTATTTAAGATGTAGGGGAAAGTAACTAGCTCCATTAATAACTACATCTTAGATTCCTAGAGTGGTGTTAAATTAATATTTAAATATGCTAATGAGTTTTCTATCTAGTTCTTCTCTCTAGGGATGGACTTGGTGTTGACTCCTTCAAAGGAATGACTCAAGTCCCATGATTGATGTTTATTCATATTTAAGTAGGTAAGCTTATACTGATACTTATTTATAATATGATTAATGACCATTTCAAAGTCATAATGTATATGCAACTACTTAACATTGTGATTTAATGCAAACTATAAGTTGAGGATCAGAGATTCATATTCTTCTTAGTTATTTCCCCAAAGCATTATAGCTTTTGAAATAGAGTGTCCATAACTTAGATGGATCTTCAAATCCTTATTCATATATATATTGAATATTGGTGAATATATAAACTCTTACATGTGAATACATGAAGTCCACTTTATCATTAATGGAATTGTACTCCATAATTAGGTGTTTCATGTTTGGTTCTCTATCCACTTGAATTTAGTTTTCCACTCCATACTAGGGTAACCATATGTGTGAAGAGATGGTGTATATGTACCTATTCAATGTCTTAAACCAATCATGAATCAATAATAAAATTTAATCTTATATAATTCCAATGAATAAGATGTTGATAGTCTATTTCACACATGTCTCATATGCCAACTAGATACACACCTTTGTTATTTCTATAACGTATAACACATAAGACTTATCTAATTGTAATATAAATAGGCATTAGGGGTTAAGCCAAAAATTTTGGACAAAACTATCAATATCACATTGGTTGAGCCACCATAGTCTACTCAGTAGTTGTGTATGTTATTTATAAACATTCAAAAAAATAATATAAATAATTAGACTTTAGGATTATCTTTAAATACCATCACATTTGTATATGCAACATTATATTTATTTCATGTATAAGCTATTATAATTAGGGATTTGAGAAACAATTCTTTTTGTTCAGTGATTTGATCCAATTCATACATGGTGATATTGGCCTTGATCTTCTTTATATCTTCAATAATGTTTTACTTAGCCCTGCTTTATAGCTATACATTCTAAAAATACTTATTTGTCCTAGGGGGATGTGTGTTTTTGTTATCTCAAGCATCTGGAGGAATAATAACATTATATTTTTGAGGTGTCAAATTAGTAATAGGTTGTTTTCTCTTTATATTGTAATTATTCCTTTAGAACTACTAGAATGAGTGGATCTCATCTGTATTATCTTTGAGTTCATTATCATATTATTTTAGGAAGGGGAGATCATAGGTATCAAATACCATTACTATACTAGAGTGTCTAGAAATAGTGGAAGAATAAGGTTATATTTTATGTGTATATACTTCTTACCTATCCATCTCCTTCTATAAGTTCTTAAAGGCTATGAAAAAATTGATGCAGTCTAGCTCACCATGTTGTTTAGTGTTATGTAGCTAACACCAATTTGGAAGTGTTGTTTCCATGATGTTGATCTCTACAAACCTATTAGATGGGAATTATTGTTCTTGATTATTTATAGACCTATTGAAAGGAATGTTATATCTCTAAAATATAAATCTATGATTGGTATTATGTCCTCTAGTGTTAACCATGTGTTTCTGCATGTTGAGGAACTCACTGCTTAATTTATAGACCATCTTCTAGATTAATTCCAATTCTCATTTTATGGAATCAGATTTGGTACCATAGACTATGGAATTATTGTTTGGTATTAATTATTGATTTATGTTTTACTTGTTAGGTGCAAAATTATTCAATAAGTTGAGATGTTCATTAGGTAGAGCCTATGTTAAAGGCAACTAATTATACACCTAGTTTTGGTTTTCAGCCATAATATTCTAGTATATATTTGGAAATGGATTGAAAGATAAAAAAATAGGGCCAAGACTAACTGAGACTAAATGTTTCATCTAAGGGTTCTATTGATGTGGGTTTTATGCACACCCCAGAGATTGTTTTAAATGAGGTAACCTCGAACCTATTGGGATCTTTGTGGAACTAGGTTCCACTCTAATGCATGAGTTGTAGGTATGTGTTTATAAAAACTAGGTGGTTTAATAGTAGGTTGAGCCTATGGGTTATTTAACTAGGTTTATGGGTAAATGCATGAATTCTAATAAAAAGGAGAAATCACTAGATTAGTTGGATGGGTGGAAGATTAATCTATGGTGGATATATCTCAAAGAAAATTCAAAAGGGAGGAAAGGTAAGGTAGAAAATAAGGTTATATGCATTTATAAAGTAATTTTTTGGTCTATCTCATTGGTGGACATGTATCTCAAGAACCAATGTTTATTGTTTGTAGTTTTTACACACTCGTAAATAAATATGACTAAAAGTATAGCGTAATTAGATATAGGGTAATTAATGGTCTCAACTGAAGGTTTATCTTCTTAAGGATACTATTGCATACCTTTGGATAATATATTACAACTTGAACTAATAAGTTATCTAGGGTAGTTGTGGATCAAACATAAAAGACTATATCAAAGAGATACCTCTACACAACTTGAATTATCGATTCAACATATACTAACTATATAAATCAATGAAATGTATAATTCTTCAATAACTATTGCACATTTAAGACCAATATTCATTTATAAGATATTCATATGCTTATATAACATTGGCACACATACAAATTATTGAATCAGTACAAATAAATAAACTTTGAATTCATTAACATAGAAAGGGAAGAAGAAAGAATAAACATAATTGCATGATAATCATTTCCTTGATTTATTCTTGTATATTCATTTAAAACTTTGACACTTTGAAAGAGGGTTCTATAGGTATAAATAGATCTTAGGGAAGGGGTTTCCTCATATTCCAAGTTTATAACACTTCGTTTACATTTAAGAAACACTATAACATAAGTGTTGCTTATATATCAATGTCTTACAAATATCTTAGTCATGTAACATATGCATGCTACCAAAATAATTTAGTTAATTATAATATTTGTGCAACTAGGACTTAATTATTCAATTATAACCCTTACATGCAAAAATTTACAAAATTAGCCTTTATATAAATTAGCTCTTGCTTAACTTGTCTTAAAATTATCATCAAAATTGTGGTAATACTCATGCCTAAAAATGTAGTAATTAGAGTTATACTTGGAGATACCCTGACTAATTGAACTATTGTTAAAATGGGAACTATAATATGAAGTGCCTTTATAGGTGGAGTCGATGTAGTCAAACTAGCAAGCGACATTTTATTGTGATGCATTATTTTTAGTATCTAAGTCCTAATAGTATTTGTATGCTTTAGCATGCTATGCTAGGATTAGGTCAATATCTAAGAGATGTGTCCTAGTCACCCTACTTATCTACTCCATTAGTTTGGCATATTCCATCTTGGTGACTATAAATCCAACCTAAAAGGCTTCCAACTCTATCACCTTCTTCTTAGCTAAACTCAATTTGGCTTTAATTTATTCTAAGCTCAATCCTTGTAGACTCTAATTTAAGAAATTAGAGGCTTGTTTAATCATTTGATCAAATGTAGCATGAGTTACCACCTTGCCTCTATTGTCTTGAATTGTTGTCAATTCTAACTTTGGAAAAATTTGTTTGGCCTGATTAAAATTTATTTGACCAAATTATTCACTAATTCCTTAGATGATAATTCCCAATCTTGGGCCTCATATGTTCTTAGTAATGCTAAATTTAAATAATTTTATGCCTCCAACAGGGTCATTAAGTCCAAATGGATAAATTACTCATTAGGTGTATACAATTCTAATAGATTTAACTTATTCTCATCCTTTTTATGGCTTTTAAATAATTTGGTTATATTATTGACATGAGGAGCCAATCTAAGTCTCAAAGAATAGATATAATAAAAAATATCATATAACCTAGGAGAGGCATTTGTACATCTTGTTCAATGCCTTGGGGAACACAAATCATTTTTTTCTCTCTAAGTGTTTCCAACTCTTATTTGAGCTCCTATCTAGCCATTTCAATCTCTTTATATAAGCCAAGATTACTTATATGTGGGTATACATATATGACTTGAGGTCCTCAATATATGGGGCTGACCCTTGTGTCTATTATGACTCTTTCAAAAGGAGTAAACATTAACCCTTTCTTCTATGATTAATGTCTTGCCTAAGATATCTTCAATTTTCCTCTTCCTCACCTACTATATTGATATTATGGCCTTATCAAATAGTGAGCTCACTATTGGTAGTATTGATACTTGGATTTTCACCCCTGAGGAGATGCCTAATTATCCTCATCCAAGTGTAACCATGGATACATTTATCTTGTTATGGGTGACAATGTTGAGAAATGAATCTCTAGATGAGGGGCTAGCTCCCCTTGATGCACTCTTTAAAGATTTCTCTTTAAATTAGTAACTTAAAGATGAAAAGGGATTAATAAAAATAACTAAAATAATAAAAGGGTGATGCACCAATATATAATGTCCTCTCACCTAACTGAAATCACTACTTAAATACAAATAAGGATGTTTCACACACAAAAATACAACTTACGATCCATTGCCACATCAATGTTTCATATGCTAGATTCAAAAAGGTATATGATTATTAGGAAGGGAATGAATGATTAAAATGAGGGATAAATTAATATAACACATATAGGATATCTCTACACTTATAAAATAATACTAGCAAAGATTTTCAATAATATCCTTTCTGTAAATTAATAGACCATCAAGAGTACAAGCTAGAAAAGATAATCTTTCACTAGACTAGACCAATGAGATTCATGTCATTACTCAATATTATAGTATATGAGTGGAAATAAAACTTGTATATTTATTAAAGAGTTATTCAAGTACAAATTTGGCTATATTTTCCACATCAACCAACGGAGGCTCCTCCAATGAGCCAAGAGATTGCATATTTATAGTTTGAGAGTAGGAACAAGTAAAGGAAGTCCAAGGGTCACTTATATGTTTATCAAATTGAGAGAATTAGTTAAATTTTCATGTGGAAAAGATGTGGGGTGAGTATTCCATGTCATAAAGGTTTAATTATCCAAAATAAATCACAAGAATGGTGAAAAGTGGCACAAAACCTATAATTCTAGCATAGGAAACTACCTTCATGATCCACCTTCCAAAACTACCTTTTTTTATACATATGGTTAGGTATAATGGATGGTATAAGAAATATGGTTTATAAAAAAATTCTCACATGAATTGGATTTATCCCTAACCATCCCTATTCTTTTGGACATGCAAAATCATCTCTAGCAGTTTCAAAATGGCTCTTTCCATGCACCTTCTACACTTGGAATTAAAAAACTCTAAATTTTGAAAAATTATCCATGAAAAAGAGGGTATTAAACTTTTCAAATGTTTCCATATCATCAGTTTCAATAAAAACCCTTTAAAAGGCTTCCCTAATTTCTTTTCACCACTTTCTACAATTGTTCACTATTTGGCTCACTAGACTGGCTAAAAGTGAGGGCTTAGTTGAAGCACTTATAGGTTGATCCATGAGACAATATAAATTTTGGGATTTATCGCAAGTTTAAATCTTACTTCATTATTTTTTTCATCTCCTAACTCATCTTGTAGCTTGCACACCACTCAAAAATGTCAAAATAAGCCCTATTTTCCTTTGATCCATATAGTTACATACAAACCAATCACATGTGTGGTATAATATAAGATTAATATAAAACATATATGTGGTTTCATGTCCATTCCCTTTCATTTATATTCTCAAATATAAAGCTTTCTTCAATCAGGTTCTTGTGAGGGTTTTACAAGGGTTTTGAGTGGCCTAAATTCATAACATTTATTCATAAAGGTAAGACATTTAAACCCTTTATAAATGTCATTGAGTGATATTAAAGGACATTACATAAAATATCCAAATGTCTTAGTTTCCCATTCACAATATGATGGGAGGTATGAGTGTCCACAGTTGACCTTTGAGTCATTTCTATACTTCTCATGAGGGACTGAGCACTCTTAAGGCCAAAAATGGACATATATGGAGTTATTTTTCCAACCAAAAGTTTTAAAATATATTTATATACTAAAAAATCACTCTCAAACACCTTTAATGGATCACCACAGACGAAAAAGGGAATTGACCTCTAGTTTGGGACGAGGCCTACACCTTGTCAATGAACTAGTTTGCATTTTTGAGCTATATGGCCCTTCATTTTAAATATACATGAATTTAAATATATTTAAAACATAATTATAATTAAAATATAATTTATTAAAGTAACTATAACATTTTTATAATCCTAGGACTTGGAGTGATTTTGCCTTAGGGGCTAGATTTGCAAGTTTCTTTGTCAAGCGTACCTGCATACCTCCTTGTCTGGAACACCCTATTGGCATTTCAAACCTATAGGATGGTTTTTAATGTTACTTAATGTGTTTCAAAACTTTCCAAACCTCCTTTACTAATAAAAATTAGTAAAATTCCTCCATTCTTCACTTTTCCCCAAAACTACCATTCTTGTGCATCAAAGGATTGACCTGCCCCTGAGACAAAATAGAGGGTATTAGGCCTGCTTAGATGATAAAAGTGAATTTTTTTGAGGTAAATAAGGTAATAATTATAAATTTTACTTAATTATTTTTTCATATTATTTTCTTAAGGGGTCTAACCATCTCAACTTTGTCAAAAAAGGAGTCAAAACCCTATTTTTGGATGTTTTTTACTTAAATCTCCATGAAAATGCTACTTTCTCACAATTTCATGGTTAAATGTTGATAAAAATTTATTATAATGTTAATTTAAATCTCATTTATCTTTGGGTATCATATTATACCTTTTTGTTAATGAGAAACCCTTGTTTTCCCTTTGTTCCAAGGTCTTTAAGCCTGGATGTATGAATTGAGACGAATCTTGTATGGGTGAAAAGGTCATTAGGAATATTATGAATGTTATAATCAGTAAAAATAATTCATTTTATTCTATGAAGTCATGTTATACTATTTTTAAACTTCTCATCCTTGTCTTCATGGTTGGCATCAGGCCAATCCTTCATCCTTTCATTCTTACCATTGTCTATAGGACTAACACAACCTTCATTTGAGCATATTAGGATTGGGAAGATCATGGGAATGAATTTTAAAATTTTAATTTGATCCATTTTATATAATTATATCTTTAAATATCTTATAATATGTCTTCAAGCTCCTTATATGCTCCCATGGCTGGACTATGTTTCACCTTTCTGCATGACTGTAAGTGCACAATTTTCTTTTCCTGTACATTTCCAATGTGAGTTTTTAGTCTCAAAACTAAATAAAAAACTTTATTTTTATCTTTATCATCATGTTACATCATCTCACCTCATTACATTCCTCACTTGGGCTCAAAATCCACCCTACTCCAAATTGAGTTTACACCCTTAATACTTCTGACTATGTATGCATGCTCACAGGCCTATAAGTACATTTTGATAGGTATCTAGCCTCAAAATGTATGAAATTATTTTTTTATTACTATTATCACTCCATTATCATAATTACATATATTTACATGCCCCACTTAAGCTTCAAAAAATCTCCCTTACATCTAATTGATACCAACTTCCAATACTAGGCTGTAGGTGCATGTTTTTTAGGCCTATAATTTTATTTGGAGCATTTAGATCATATTTCACCTTATCTATAGATTTTTGAGCTTGAATATATCCTTTTATCATTAAAATTCATACTATTTACTTTTTATGAGTCCTTAACACAAACTCTCTATGACAATCATTTAAATATTACATTCACTACCTACTCTACCCTGTGTACAGACATGGGATAGGCCCAAGAGGTCACTTGATGCAATATCCTCATTCTCCATCACCTAACTAATTAGTAATATAGTCCTTGTAAATTTTTCCTCTACTTCCACATGTTTATTAATTCCTCATAGGATGCAAATATTAACCTTCCCCTCAAAATCCTATAGACATCGCTGCCCTTTATCAATGCTTTTTTTCCATTTTGGGAGGTCTCAAAACATATATGACTCTTGTCATTTCAATCTCAAATTTGGCATGATGGTTATCCATTAATGGTAATAAAAATTGATAATAATAGTGTTACTCAAAACCAAATATAGCTTCACCTTATTAAAACCCAAAAAAACCCCTAAGAGCTCTATTTGGTTTAGGGATTGAGGAACAAAACTTAGTCATCTCTTTTGCTTTACAATCTAACCTTATCTTTATGTCCTTGTTGAGGGAAATATGATATACCATATGAAAAAAAATACATAAAACCTTGAGAAAATACCCCTAGACCATCTCCATCTTCAAAATTCCTCTATTCCCTATTCATGGCCTCCCACAAGTTAGACTGAGTTAGAGTGGGCAGTGAGAAGAAAAATGAAGAATTACACAATTTTAGACCATATGAGAAGGATTGTGCTACTAAAACATGTCCATGAAATTCAAAAGAGATGTAACCTTGTCCAATTTCCTAATTTTGGCATGTAGAACTCTTCAAGATCATCTGTAGGTGCACTCCTTTTGAGAAGAAGGTAGTTCACTAACCCAAAGTGGAAAACATTCCTAGAGAAGGCTTCCTTGCATTATTTATGCCTTTAAAACCAAATTATGAGTGTATAACCTGTAATAACACCTTTAAAATCATGTGAAAACCTCTATATAACATGGATTCATTAGACCAAAACAAGAAAATGAAGATGTCTACAAATACTGAGCCCCCTCCTAGTTGTAAACCCAAACAAGGCTATTTATAGTGTTAGGATTGGTTCATGAATGGGAAGACACCAAAATGGAAGTTATTATTATGGATTTGTATAGGACTTAGATAAATATCCATCTATAAGATCACTCCCTCCCATTCTGCTTGTATGGTTCGTACCATATGCTTGAAGTTATTTCTTTTTTGCTTGCCAAGATAAGCAAGAGATGAAAAATTATGAATTTTTCCTAAAATACAAACATTTAAATGGCTATTGGGAGCTGAAGAGACACCTTGCTGATGTTTTCACCTAAAAATGAGATGATCTATTCCATACAAGTGCCATAAATGCCCTCAAAACAAGGGGAAACTAATCCTTTTTTACTATAGCTAATTCTTGGATTATCATAACTAGACTATAACCTTCTCTAACCTCTCCCACATTGAAACCTAGCTCAGTGACAATTTTTTAACTCTATCCATTCATACAAGTCCTCCTCTTTAGCTCAAAGTGGGCCCATACAGTAGTTTTTTGCATATTGAACATGATAAAATTAATTAAATGAAAGAAATATGTATTAAATCATATTCAAAATAATATTAGGAAAAAACTAACATAATTCATGCCTTTGATCAGGTTTGACCCTATTTGACTAGGGTTGACCATCATTGACTTGACTAGTACAAAGGGCTAGACTTAAACTAAAACTAAGCTAGGCATAAGTGGAACATATAGATCACAAATACACCCCTATAGGTCATGAATAAACTTATAAAAAGTTTTGAAAAGTAGGGTTTTGACTCAAATTTGATAAAAGGTCAAATTTGGTCAACACTTTTGGCAACACTTGGGGTAAACATGTTTGCCTATGTTTTTGAGACTAGTAGGCTTATCCAACTAAGGGCCAATGAATTTAATGTATTCTTGAAGATTAATAATAAGGATATGACAAAACAAAACACAAATAAAAAAAACTAGATAACACAACAAGACCAAGCAAAGACAACATAATACAAGACAAAGACAACACACACTTGTGCATGAACACTTAGGGAACATAAGGAAAGAAAGAAAATATGCATAAGGGAAGAGGATAACCTTAGTAATAATTCGTTATTATTATCCCATTGACTTGGATATGAAGCTCCTCTCCATACAACTTTGAAAGTTAGAAAGCATTATGTGATTTGCATTGAGTAATCACATATGGGCCTCTCCATAAAGCATCAAACTTTATGTGTCTTCCAGGTTTGGCCCTATCTTCATCCCATTTTAGGATAATGTATCCCTCCTTTAAATTTCTTGGCATGGAATTCTTGTCAAAATACTTATTTGTTTGTTCTTGTTGAATGTTCATAGTTTGCATAGCTTGATCTCTTGTCTCATCAAGCTCCATTAAATCATACGATGTGACTTCCATGCTCTTGTTCTCCATCAATTATAACTGATAGTTGAGGTCTAAAGTAGGTAACTCAAGTGAGATAGGAATCCTAGCTTCCCTTACATATACAAGTGTGTATGGTGAGCTCCCAATTACTCTCTTTGGGGTGATCCTATCAGCCCAAATAGCTATCTTTATCTTGGAGTGACAAGTCCTTTGATTTTCCTCCATTGTCCTTTTAATAATTATAATTAGATTCTTGTTTGTGTACTTAGCCAATCCATTTCCTTTGGGGTAATAAATTTAGGAGGTGTTGAGGTATATGCCATACTTTAAAGCCCATTCACTTGTCCTTGCTCTTAAAAAGGCTAATGCATTATCTAATATGATTATTGAGGGAACTTAAAATATGGTCACTATACTTGCATATAAGTCTAGGACTAAATTCTCATTTGCATCTTTAAGAGCTCTATCCTCCACCCATCTTGTAAATTAATCAGTGGCAATCAACACCAATTTATGACCAACACTAGAAGGAGGATTGATTAGGCCTATGAAATGTAAACCCCATTGCATAAAGGGTTTTTACACTTGGATTGGGTGAAGAGGTAAGGTATATAATTTTTTTTTTCCATCAAAAAAGAGCACACTTTTGGCATTTTATTATCCAATCATGGTTGTCTTTAAACAAGCTAGGCCAAAAGTAACTAGCCCTCATAATCCTAGCATTTGTAGCTCTTGGAAAAAAATGACCACCATCTGGTCCATCATGAAACTCATGAAATATTTTTTCAATGTAATACAAATTGATACACCTCAACAACATACCTAGAAATTCCTTTCTAAATAAAACCCCATCAACAAGTACATAGGGAATAGATTGTAACCTGTAATAACTTCTTCTAGCTCTATCAAGACGCTATGGATACTCATTGATTTGAAGGAAATAAATCATGTATTGTGTCCAAATCTTCATGGATGAAGTTATAGATAATATAGATTCATCATTGAGTATAAAAATAACCTCCCTTTGCTCTTTCAAGTCTAAAGATAGATGTTCACATAGTCCTTTCCCCTTCACTAGCTTGTAATCTACACATCATACTCCATCACCTTGGTGATCCAACCTACCCTTTTATCACTCATATATCTACTCAATATAAATTCCTTTACACTAGGATGAGGAAAAAGTATGTGAATATTATTATTTGATAGCATGTGTCTAAATTTCTTCAAGCTCTTAGTAACTGAAACCACTAGTTTCTCAACATAAGTATACTTTACCTCATACCCATCCAAACCTTGGATAAAAAAAAGGCAATAGGTTATTACAAATTATCATAATTTATTGGGTAAGCATGGTATAAATCACCTATTAATTCCTAAAATTTTACAAATTAAATTTCTTGGAGAAGTTTGGACTTACAAGAGTAGTGACTTGGGCAATGGCTCATTTGATTTCCTTAAAACTTTCCTTTATCCTTCTTATCCAAGTGAACATATCATCATTAATTAGCATAGATTTTATAGGTTTGAAAAAATTAGAAAATTTATGAATTAATATCCTAATGAAATTTATCTTACCAAATAAACTTCGCAAACACTTCTTATGTTTAGGCAAAGACAATTCCAAAATAGCATTCACTCTCTCATGGTCAATGGATAAGCCTTTCTTAGAAACAATATGTCATATTAGTTTACCTTCATGGATATAAAACAAACATTTATTTGGGTTTAGAGAGATCCCATAATCTCTACACCTCTCAAATATTTGCTTTAGGTGCTTCAAATGATCATTTTCAACCTTGGAGAAAACTGTCACATCATCAAGATAAACCAATACATTGTCATTGATTAATCCTTAAAAAGCTATATCCATTGAATGTTTAAAAGTAGATCAAAAATTTGAAAATAAAAATTTCATATTCATATAGGTATATGTGTCCCATTTGGTGGTTAAGTATGTCTTGTAATGGTCACTTTCTTTCACCAAAATCTGATTGTACCCAGAATAACCATCTAGAAGAGAAAACCTCTCACTACCTACCACCACTTATAGAATTTTCTCCATATAATGGAGGGGATAATTATCTCTCAAAGAGATGATATTCAATTATATAAATTCCACACACAACATGATCTCCCCATTATTATTTCTAACAGGGACTGAGTTGGCCAACCAAGAAGAATGCTTGATAAGAAAAATGATTATAGACTCAATCAATTTAGTGAGCTCTTTCTTCATGAGTGGTTCAATATTGGGATTGATTGGCCTTCTTATATGATTTATGGGTTTAGAATTTTCATCTAGTTTTTTGGTGTGTTGAGCCAAGAATCGATGAAAATTCTTCAAGGCATTATACTCCCATGCAAAAATATCACTAAACTCCTTACATAGTTCAATTAAATCATGCTTTTCTTGACTAGTACATACCTTTCCAAGTGCAATTAGTTTACCCTTAAATATATCTACCTCTTGATAGTTCTCTTGTTTATTTTACATTCTTACCTTATCTTTATTCAATTGATCATTATCATTTAAAATGCTTTCAAGAGTCACTAGACCTTTGGGAAGCTTGTTCAACTTTAGTTGGACAATCTGCCCTCCATATTGTTGTTGAAACTTGGACTGAGTTTTTGTAGATAACTTATCCTCCTCTTGTAAAAAAATGTATTTTTTTTGGTCACTCTCAAATACCAACCAATTTGTGACATTATCTGGTATGGAAGGTCTAACAACCACCTTTATATGAGGATATTTCTTTTATTCTCTAATGCCTTTTGGAACATCAAATCGAGCACCAATTTATGCCAACATATAAGCATGATTATTATCTTCCCTTGGAATATATGTGATGTTAAAATACATGAAATATTCTACAAGATCCCAAACTATATGATTGTAGGACTTGAACAAGGAGTTCTTGGTCAATTTTTGCCCTCTAACTTGATTCACAACAAGCTCGCTATCTCCATACACTTTTAGTTCCTTAACTCCTCTTTTTATCACCCATTAAAGGCAATAGATAAGGGCCTCATAATATACCACATTACAAGTTCATGAGAACTGAAATCTAAAGGTTGAATAATACCTCTCCTTGGAAGGTGAAAACAACATAGTTGCACCACTTGGCTCAATCTTGCTTCTAGACCCATCAAAAAAGAGCTTACATAAGCCATTAATGTCTTCACTTGAATTCACAAAATTGGTAAATAAAGAGTCCTCATGCATATAATATACCCCAAGACCAGATCCATCAATAAAATTGTAAGGATAATATTCATAGTTCTCATCTCCCTACTCATCTAGGAATAAATTAGAAACTCCTTCAAGGGAAGATGATGGGGATTGGTTAATGTGAAGCTCCTCTTCATCAATGATAGAATAGTTAAAATTTTATACCTTAGATGATTATGTTTCCAAGTGATCTATATAAATATTTTATAACTCAATCTTCACCTTATTTCCATATTGTATTCTAAACACCATATAAGACCAATTAGCTGCCAAGTATCCACCTATCTTGGATATAAAGTCTCTTGACAAGAAAAGAGAAAAATAGGGAGGTAAATATGCCACCAACAAATCATGAGGAATTGAGAAATTAGGACAAGAATGAAGGATAAATTTCAAACCTTTAACTACCCCCAAAGTCTTGGCTGGTGATCCATCCAATTGTAAAATTCCTTTAGTCATTGGCTCATACTTGAGGCCTAGCTTATCTGCTATACATTTGGGCATAACTAATGTGCTTGATCCACTATATATGATAAAATTATGAACCAATAAGTAACCAATTATTATATATTGGTAAAAAGGAGGAGTCTTCTCATCTTTCTTTACTTGACCATCTATAGATTGAGTTCAATTGACTAAAACCACATTATCATTTCTAGATGGGCTAGCTTGTTTACCAAATCCATGAAATTACTTTTAGAGCATATATTTATACCTTTTTAATTTTAGATAATCCCATAATAATATGTTCATATGTATCTTCTTCATCTAGTCCATAAAATTAATGGGAGGATTACTCACCTTAGGGAATTCTTTAGGAGCACTAGCACCTTGTGATGTAGCTTGTGGTGATGGAGGCACAGGAGTTAGATTCATGATTTGAAATATATGATTTTATTATGAATTAGGAGATAAATTAGGAAAAATTCCCATATAATTTGATTTAGGGGTCAAAATAGGTACTTGATTAGTTCCTTGAGTCTCCTCAATAGCTCTCCTTTTGGACCTAATGTTGGAAGTAACACTAGTATTTTGATTACTTGTATTCCCCATGTAATTAATGGCATAAAAATCACCCTCAAAATGATTTATGAGGGTAGAATCAGTTTGAGGTTTTCCATTTTACACCTCACCTTGCATGGATCCTTAAAACCATGAAGCTTAGAAATATTGGTTGCTTTGCATTACTATGCCTTGATTGTGCATTTAATTTGCATAAGTCACTTGTTCTTGACCATGTTCAAAAGATGGATAGTTGAGATATTATTAAACCAAGTTGTTTTTATTGGGGATAAGGGATGTTTAGGATGAGGGATAATTAGTATTATAGCTTTGACAAGGCTTGACATGGGTGATTTGGCCTTGTCTTTATGAATTATTTAGGAAAGGAGGTTTACTTGTTTGGCCAAACTGATTGTATGTTTAATATGGCCTATAACCTTGAGCTTGTTGGATTTTGAGGGAAACTAACTAATTTTTAATAGTTTGATAAATCTTTTAACTTCATGTATTTAATTTTAAGGAGAAATTTCATGCCTTTATTTATTATGAAAAGGGTTTAAAGTGGGCAATGCACCTTGACTATGAGAATGTAAATAAGGGAATAGTGGCATTTGAGGTCTAGGAGCTATGTTTCACAATTATAAAAGATAATTATTATAATTTATGGTTATTTTATATGCATCTAGTAATGTTTTTCCACCCATATATTCAATCATGATGACAATTCCACTATTCAACACTTTCAAGTAGTAAAAAAATGCATAGTTTAAAGTTGGCCTCACAAGAATTAGGATTCTATCCCAAGTTTTTTAGAACCTAGTATTAAATTCTTCCATGAATTCATGTGGTTTACTCTTTATTGTGTTCAATTACTTAGATAGATATAGGTGATCACTCTTTTTCACAAACCTATTAGTCAATATATCTCCTGACTCATCCCATGAGCCAATAGAATTTATAGGCAGGGTCCCATACCAATCCAAAACTTTTCCTTTGAAAGACAATTCCAAAAACATAATAGCTACATTTTATTAGGTGATGTTATGGATATTTATAAAGTTTGTTATATTCTTAATTTGATCAATGGTATTAATATGACCATCCCCACTAAAATATGGGACACTTTTGAGGGCCACTCCTAGAATTTGATAATATTGGGAAAGATTCAAGGGAGATGCCCTAGTGAAAGGTTCAAAAGGTTGTCTTCTAGCCGTCTTTGAATGATCACTATGGATTTTAAGAATGGAATGTAATAAAAAATTAGAATAATTAAACACAAAATATCTTTTATAAGTGTGAGTGCTTATAAACCTAAACCTTTTGGTGGAATATGTAGGTAGTTGCACAAATTTAAAAGGTACACCTTTAGCAGTAGACTTAGTGTTTACCTTTGGCATGGAAAAAAGGGTTGATCATCAACTGAAGAGTTGAATTATTAAATGGAACTTCTAGGTACTGAAATTAGATGCTTCTTTCACTTCAAATATCCCAAGACCAATACCAATATTGATTAATCTTCTAGGACTTAGAAGTCCCATCAGGTGTACCAAAAACTATTGACACTTGGATTTTCACCCCTAAGGAGATGTCTAATTATCCTCATCCAAGTGGAACTATAGATTCATTTCTTAACATTATTACCCATAGAAAGATATATGTCTCCATGGTGCCACTTAGATGAGGAGAATTATGCATCTCCTCAGGGGTACAAATCCAAGTGTCAATAGGTAGTTTAGTTATCTTCACACTAGGCCTCTTAGAAGATAAGGCTTATAATTATTTAGCCTAATATATAAGAGTGATATTTTAGGGATATGAGGGTTGAGATTCTACTTGTTCATGTTCTTCAAGTTCTAACTAAGTGATATTGGAAGGATTGGACATTGTTAACCATATGATTTTTGACAAGTCTAGGTTTCCATATTATGGCATTAGATTGACAATAAAGGATGGATGCTTCCTAGGTGCCCTTTTGGTTTTTACCACTATGATAATGGTGGTTAGAGTGGAATAATTAAAAGTTGAACCCAATTGGGTGTAAGGAGATATAATTGGAGTGATGGATTGGGCAATGGTTGGAATGGAAAGATTGAAAACCATAGTAGTAGAGGGTAGAGTAGTTGAAAAGGTTCTAGGTATATTTATAGATGGGTGCATGAATATTAAAACTATAAAAATTTATTTTTGGAGAATGAATGTAGACACCACCATTTTAGGGGTGATAGAAATTATAAGTAAAGACATCAAATAGAAAATACCTAAGGGGGTTGTGAGCAAAGGACCTATACCAAATGGTTCATCAGTGATAGGTTCCTTGGAATTTAGTTCATATAGGCTTAGTACCTTCACCTACTATAACTCATCCTCATACACCTCTTGTGTTGGAGGGGTTTGTGGCCTATCTCCCTTAGGTTTCCTTTGATAGGCCTTTATGGCTCTACCTACTTATGGGGCTATTGCCTATTGGGGAAGAGAAGGGGGAATAATAATTGGTGTTAGGGATAAGGAATCCACAATTTCCTCTTCATCATAGGAGTCTAGGCATATAATCCTAACTTCTTCACTCTGTGCACTACCTCCCACTTGAGTTATCTCCTCATCTAGCTTGTGTTTGTCTTATATTAGTTTAACTATAGAATCTTAAAGTAGGAGTATTAGTCACTCTTATACTTTTGTGGAGGTAGGTAGTTATTTTTCCTTGGATTATTCATCCTATGTTATAATAAGTGGTGCCTCAATTACCAAATATTATTTATAGACACCTAAATATGGCCACCGATGAACTCTAATCAGGGTTTTGACCAATTTCCACCAAAATGCACAATTTGGCCTAAAAACACTAAAGCACATTAAATGAGTTGAAATTGAAATATTCAAGTGCCAATTTTATCCAAGGTATCACTAAATGGGGTAATGTAATTTATGGGCTAGCTAACTTTGATTAGATCATTTCAAGTCAAAATACCAGTTTTGCAGCTTGGTGCTCTAGATTGCTCTTTTATATTAAATTTATTGTATGATATGTGTTTATTTGTTATTTGGTGTTGGAAACATCCTAAATGGGATAATGGATATAATGCATTTGACATTTACTTCCAATTTCAATCCTATCAAATTTTTGACCAATAATTTGTGAAATAAGTGCTTAATCATGCCTAAGAGATAATTAATACAAATCAAGGCCTAATTGATAATTCAATGGAAACATGTTTAAAACTTGTTTTTAGAAATGAATATTGAATATCTACATCATCAGGTGACCTCATTTCTTGGGAAGGCATCCCTAGGCCATAAATGCCACAAATATCAAGATTAAGGGTCTCCTATGCGTATTTATTACCTCCCATACCTCATTAAAGTCCCTTATTCGAGAGTCATGATGAGGATAATTATGTATTTTAATTACATAATTAAATTAATCCATGACCACACATTTCAATCTTAAGATGGATGGTCATGGTTGACTCTAGTCATTCTTGAAAATATATAAATAGAGAGGCCATAAACATCATTTTTAAGCTTAATTTGTGCAAAGTTACCATGTAGAATTGATTCCAAGAGCTCTCACATGCCAAATTTATGACACCAAAATATTGATCTAATCCAAGCCAAAGCCATAAGGTGCTAAGGAGAATAGGAGATAACCAAGCCTCCTTTGATGAACACTTCATGAACACAAGTTGAGTAAGCCACTAAAATTAGCATTTGGAGCATCCAAGGAAGGTGAAGGATTCTTATTTTTCTTTACTTTTAGTTGTGATTTTCATTTTTTTTTGTTATTAATATCACCCTAGTAATGAGGCCAAGATATGTACGCTAATTAGTATGTTTTTATCAATTTGTTTGATTTTTTTTACTAACAAAATACTAATCACCTCTCTTGAGTAAAATTATTAGTTCACATCATGGCACACTTGGTGGGACTGTGCCCCACTAATTTTATCAAATAGCACCTACAAGTAATATACTAACTATTATCATGTAGGGTTTTGGAGTGTGGAAGCAAAAAAGTGAAGATTTGAGAAAAATCTTATTTTTTGGATCTCATGGTTTTGTTCTCAAGACTATGTAATTTGGATCCCGAATCAGCTTGACTTGACCTAGTTCACCTTGACTTAGATCCCAACTCAGCCTGACTTGAACCAACTCACCCAGACACATATCCTGACTTGACCTATCTTGTCTTGACTAGGATACCAACTTAGACCCACTTGACCTAACTCAGATCCCAACTTTCCCTAACTCATATCCTAACTTAGCCTGACTTAACCCAACTTGCCCTGTGACCTAAATCCCAATTTAGCTCAACTTGACCCAACTCACCCTAACTTAGATGCCAACTTAGCCTAACTTAACTTAACTTGCCCTGACCTAGAACCCAACTAGGCCTAACTTGACCCAAATCACTCTAACATAGATCCCAATTCACCCTAACTCAAATCCCAACTCAACCTGACTTGACCCAACTCACCCTGACTCAGATCCCAACTCAACCTAACTTGACCTAGCTCACCCTGACTCAAATTCCAACTCAACTCAACTTGACCAAACTCACCCTGACTTGGATCCCAACTTAGCCTAACTTGACCCAACTCACCTTGACTCAAATCCCAACTCAACCTAATTTGGATCCCAACTTGGCCTAACTTGACCCAACATGCCCCAAATTAGATCCCAATTCACCTTGAGTCAAATCTAAACTCTCCTTGACTTGACCCAACTTGCCCCAACTTAGATCCCAACTCACCCCAACTCAAATCCCAAATCAACTAAGTCAACCTGAGAGTTCATTTTCCTAAGTTAATTGTTTCATTTTAAAAAATACTTCAAAGCTAAACCACTTGCTAATATTTTTATTACAAGACCAACTTGGAAAATTACTAAAATGTGTTTAAATCATCTTTTGTATACTTTAAAATGAACTAGGAACATTATTTTGGAGCTTAATATAGTATTTAGGTTCTTAAGTAAATTTTTAGCATTAGTTTTCAAATTTTACAATTTTAAGACCAAGGGGTCAAATAAACACACCCAAATCTTTCATTTGGGCTTAAAATTGAACACACTTGTCAATTTTATTTTCATTGTTTCAATTAGCACTTTATTTTTGCAAAATAAAAGGATTTTGTGTATATGCTCTTCCATTTGTCCCCTTTAGGGAACCCTTGGAATCAAAAGTGATTTCCTTATTTAAAAATTGCCTAGTCCAAGGAATAGAAAAAATGTTGTCTAAAGCAATCCCCAAAAACTCACAAAAGTATTGGGTGACCTTCACAATGACCCTAAAGTCTTTATATTTTATGTGTTTTATTTCATTTAAACTTGGGTTGTGAGGAGGATGTCATTACCTCCTGTGAGTTCTTTAGGGAAGCTTTAACCTAAGGTTTCACCTCCTGACATTGACTTCATTTGGATCCATATTAGAGTTACACATGGGATATAGTGGTACTTTAGACATCACACTACACTAAGTGAATAATAGGATGTAGTGGTTAAAAAAAAGACTAGAAATTTTTACAATAATACAATTGATATGGACCCAAAACCAATGTTTTTATTTTGCATTGTTGACATGAAAAGCATTGTGTAAGTGATTCCCCTAGATCATTCAAAAACTTGTAGATCTTGGATAAATCCCCACTTACCTTGGAAGTATTTTTGGCACAAGGTGTGCCTTAAAGTCCATGTCATAGTACTATAATTTGAGATAAGGGGGGGTGTAAAAACCCTACTATATAATGTGAATTTACTTTTGGATGAACACTTAAAATCCTCTCAAATGATATATATTGATGGATTCCAACAATACCAAGCAACCTTGTTAGTTTAGGATCTAAGAGTGCTTAATTAGTTGGTTTTATCCTAGATTAAAGTCTTGTTTATATTCAAGACTTGGTGTAAAAAAATTATTAAAACCAAACACATGGTCCTCATTTTACTTTGAACAAATATGCATTATGTTGCCTACGTGAAATCATCAATTTTCCTTGTTCATAGTTCATAAAAACTTTGAGTCATATCATCCACTTTGGTGTAATTATGCTTCCCAATTGAGTCTAAACCTTTGCCAAAGTTGTTTAGGTATTTCATTTATAATATAAATTCAAAATTTCACCTTTATGAGTTCATAGGGTTGATGTGTTAAGTGGGTTCACCATTTTCACTAAACTTGAGGGAACTTAGGTTCAATTTTTAGTTTGGGTTGAAGGTCATTTAAGACTCATGATCATTATCACCACTTGATAGACTTAAGTCATTTAATGATAAACATTTACACTTTGAGTCTATGCACCACAAAAATTTGAGTCAAGAAAGGTAGTGTTAAGCTGTCAGATTTGTAAGAAATTATCTTTGCCTTAGACAATTTTTGAAAAAAGTATTTTATCACATCTTTTGGGGAGTTGATAACTATTACACTACCCAAAAAATTTAAAATATTGTTTCATAGGCCCTATTTCATAAAGTTTAAATTTGTTCTTACATTTTTAAAACCAATCTGAGTATACTTTTATGAACCTTTGTCTAATAAAGTAATGCCATTCACTTTTTTCAAGCTTATTTATCAAAAAAACATGTTTTATACCATTATTTGTTAGAAAATAAACTATCACTAAAGTGCATTTTATTTCATTCCTTATACCTATTTGATCAAGTCCATGTCCAAGAATCAAATGCCTAATATTTCTTAGAAGTGTTTCAAATCTGTTAGAGTAAAAATTTCATCTATTTTTGAAGTCTAGATTTTGACACCATTTAGCCAAGAGTCCTAGCGCATGCCTTGTTTGAGCCAAATTTTGATGCCATGTTTGGCCAAAAGACCTAGAAAATTTTAATTTTCTATATTAGACTAATTTGAAACACTTTGAATTTAGTGTTTGGCATTTTGATTTTTGGTTCATTTACTTAATGTTTTTGTGTAAAACGTGTAATATTAGACACTTAACATTGGCTTGTGTTATCACAAATCTTCACATAAACCTTGTGATCCTTTTGACAAATATAGACCAAGTTTGAACATCATCCTTTTAGACATTGTCCTTTTATATTTTTTATAACTCTCTTCCATTTCTATCAAATATCATTGACTATGGATCCCAACATGTATTCCTACACTCATAATGGACTCATATAAAAATTCGGGGATTAGTAATATGGTTGTATAAGAATAAATGGTGTAAGATCCATACATGGATAATATTTATTATGAGATGGATCTTTATCCCTCTTATAATACTCAATTAGGGGCACAAATCCAAGATCCATTAGCTAATTATTTGGTTAATACACCACCTTATTTAGAACAAACTACACAATACCTAGCTATAATATTCATAGCTGACAAACCAATTCCTCAACAGTCATGATCTACTAATACACCTTCCACTTATGATCCATTTTTGTTTGAGAATAATTTTTTGAAGAACAAATATGATATTTTGGTTTAAGCCATAGAGGTAAGGGCAAAGTTTCCAATAGACTTCCCTCATGAGAATTTACCAATCCTAGTAAGAATTCCCCACACCATAATTTATGATCAATAAGGTTCTTCTATCAATCCTTTGGCTCTAGTCCAAACAATGTATTATGACACTAATATGCCTAATAAATTAAAAAACCTCATGGAAGACCACTTTAACCAAGTGCAGATGGCATCTCAAACCTACCTAAATCTAGCATGTAATTTCAATCAGATGACCATGGTGAACAAACCTCTTATTGACTTAGTTCCTTAAATAAGAGTTTTGATAGAGTTAACTAGTCAAGATAATTATATTTTAGACACATTCATGCAAAACACTTCAGTATAAAACTTACTACATATGCCCATTATTAGAGAAGTGTCTTCTACTTTTACATAGAATAATGAGCAAAATATAGTGGATATTGTATAAGCAACATCCAATCCAAATCAAAGTGGCACTAATGCATAAAAAACTAATCAAAAACATGTGCCTATAGTTAATACCTTTAGTGGACCAGCATACTAGGGAGTAAGATTTTTTTCATCCAAACCTCAACCATTTGCTTTATCAATTATGTAACTAAAAGGATTATGTAGTCAAACAACAACCAATGTCACACCTCAATAGCTAAATGTGATGAATCCTACTCCTCAACAAGCAATGAGTAGTATTCCTCAAAAATAAGAATAATCTAATGTACCAAAAAAATATAATCTAAATCTATTACCACCTAAAAAAGGGGCAACTAATGTTTTACCTCATCAAGTAGTGGTAAATATACCTCCTTAGTCATAGACTAGTGTACCAATCCAAAACCAAATGTTGACTAGCCAATAACATGTAAATATTAGTCAATAATAGATGCCAAATATTCAACATGATTTTACTTCCCAATAAGGATTCATGCAACAAGGAGGCTCCCATGTTTCTCAAGTACCTACTAGACAACAATAAGTTCAAAATGTGCCACAAGTTTAGAGACAGGGTCTTGGTCCATAAGTTTCCACTCAATAACAAGGTCAAATTAGTTAGTAGCATGTCCCTTTTCAACCAAAATAGGAAAAATATAGTTATATCCCTCCATCTAAATGATAAAATCCTCCAAGTCAAACCTTCATAGCCAAACCAAACCAAAATATCACACAACTAAATGTGTAATTTTAGGTACATCCTAATCCATGTATGCATATTCCTGGTCCATTTCCTGATCAAACCAATATACCCTAATAGATATATCCATCATACCCTAGTCAAAATTTCCCACTTGTGACCTCTAAACCATTTACCCAAACCAATATTCCCCCTCAAACCAATGTTCCTTCTAGTTTCTTATCCCAAGAATTGTAACAGATGAAAGACGCAATTGCTACCATTTAGGCTAGGAAACAAACTAAAAAGTTTAAGTTGGATGACGTGTGTTCTTATCTATTCAACATGGAGTATTTGTATATACCATTTCCTGTAGGAGATGAATCACCAAATTTTGATAAATACAAAGGGAAAGGTGACCCTAAGGCCCATTTAACTGAGTTCTTTGTCACATGTCAACTAGTGGCATATAGTGATATATATCTTTTGTTGTTGTTTCCAATGAGCTTGGTTGGACAATACTTGGAGTGGTTTTTAAAGTTTCCCAAGATTTTAGTAACAGATTTTGATGTTATTTTTGATAAGTTTGTGTAACACTTTTCCTATAATCTCAAACATGAGATTTCATTGGTTGACTTAACAAAAACAAAAAAAATGTTGGTGAGAGCTTTACAAGTTATCTATAGTGATGGAGAGCCATTGAAATTTTATTCACCCATAATTTACTAGATAAACAATTAGCCACTATGTTTACTAAAAATTTCATAGTGAGATAACATATAATCTAGAACTACAATGTGCACATACTTTCAAGGAGATCATCGATAAAGGATTATTGATTGAGTGAGCCCTTTTTAATAAAGGGATCATCAATCTTATGTCAACTAATCAGAATCAAGGTAACAATAAAGAAGTGGCCAAAACCAACATCTAATCCAAGTGCAAGCATCACAAATAGCATAGACTAATAACTAAGATAGACCAAAATAATTTAACTACAATAGGAATGTTGTGGGTAATGGGTTAACTAAGTCATGTCATGTCTAAATAGTGAAAACATCATCTACACCACCTTTTCAACTTAATCCTACGCAAAAAACTCTCTAACCAATGCTACAAGCACAAAAACCAAGACCCACACAACAAATGTTACAAGCTTTACCATTATAAACCCCTCTTCCAAGGAGAAATGTGCCTATGCATCATGTCTTTAGTAATTTAGGAGAGCCTATTGAGTATGTATTTCAAAAAATTTCCATGGCTAATTTGATAAGTTAGCCTATACCAAAGCATTATCTACAGGCATTCCTTATCTTGATTGGTACCATAAAAATGAATTCTATGAATATCATTGGGTCAATGGGCATAATCTATGAATATGTGTACACATCAAGCATTTGATTGAGAATATGTTGGAGAATGGGGAGATAGCATTGGATAGTGGTACCTCCACCTCCAATAAAACTCTTAATATTTATCAAAATCCCTTTCCCCAACATATACACAATGATAGCATAAAAATAAACAAACAACACCAGCTAGTGTAACAACAAAATAAATAGTATCAAAATTAAAGGATGAACTCGTAGAATCAACAAAATTAACAAAAAAAACCCAAAACATCAAAATAATGGATAAAACCAAGGTTAGAATGGTAACAACCAACTAACCTACCATGTAATTACACATAACTACAATAGGGTTATAGGTCATATTGTAGGGGGCAACATTAATACCATTTTCATTAATCATAGACCAAGTACTAATCAAACTAGACTATTGCTAAACAATACCACTCAACCAAATTACATGGATAATACTTCTTTGACCTGGGACTACACATAAACAAACTAGCAAATTAGGACTCCTAATTTTAGACCATATATTGATAACTCACCCTTGCCACATTACCACATACAAGTGCATCAACAACTGAGACTTGTCTTATCTAGTCCCATATTATTCCTAGTATTTATTAGCAATTATGGTCTAAAATCTAATCCTAATTATGCAATCACAACTCAGAAGTCAAATATTACTATCCAAAGTCCATAACCATTTACCACTTTGCCTATTATCTAACCAATCATTTAGCTTTAAAATAAATCATTCACCATTGACCAAAAAAAAGTTTGATATTTTGGAATAATTGTAGAAGACATGAGCACAAATCTATATTTTATATTTTCTATGAATGTCAACAATCCATGAGGATATTTTGAATGAGTTTTTAACGCAATCCATTATTGGTAGTGACACATCTCCTGATAAATTTCAAGGTTTGGTTGGAGACCTAGCTCTAACCCAACAAGTCACATTCAACCAAAGTGATATGTCTTCCCTTGGCTCGCTCTATAATAATCCATTATACATATAAGTTTATATAACATGGCATAAAGTGAAGCATGTAATTATAGACAATGGATCAGGACTCAACATAGCGTCTCTAAAGCTCATCAAGCTTCTTAGGTACATAATGGTAGATCTCTAGCCAAAAATAATAACTATCAAAGCATATGATAATCAAGAAAGACAATCACAAGGCATCATTAAATTACCAATTATCATTGGGCCTTTAATCCATGATACACTTTTCCATGTGTTTGATCTTGAGTTTTCATATAATATGATTCTAAGTAGGCCTTGGTTACATGAGATTCATGTAGTCCCATCAACGATGCACCAATGTATCAAGTTCTCCCACTCAGGGATGGAAGTGAATATTCTTTGAGTTTTATGTCCTTATGAATACATCAAACATCTTGAGGCTAAGTTTTAAAGCTAAAATTACCAATACGACATGAATCCAAGTATTAAGTAGGAAAAAGGAAAGGGCATACTTATTTATTCTCCATAGGATAATTGCATAGATCCTAATACCTTAGATTCTCTTTTCCACATACCACCTCTTGAAGATTCTAATCATTTCACCATTTCAAATAATGGCCCTGGGGAGTATTTGACCCATGACACCTTCCATATTTCCAATCTTCCTAAAATCCAAATACCTTTGGGAGACCTTAAAATACCTCACACATGCATTGCTAACAAAAGAACAAAGATAAGGGACCTTTCATGTTTATACCAAAAACTAGCCTAGAACCAGTCACTATTAAATGGGATGAATCATGGTTATACAATGATAACCAAGATGATTGTTATAAAAGTGCAAAGTATCATATTCCCAATAGGATCATGAAACATCAAGATTATGAAGGAAGAGGCGTCAGACCAAATCAACAAGGGACCATTGAACTGATTTCCATGACTAAGTATTAAAGATCCTATGGACTTAGATTTAAACCACCTGGGGGTGACCCCACATATCTTATTCGAGTTCCATCACTGGTGGCTAGTGATGATGATGTTGATAGTAAGCAGAGTTTGATCATAGCCTCATCTTTGATGACCTAGCTGAGACTAACTTGTTTGATAACAATTCCATATATAATCTTACCCTAATCATTTATCACAACCCATTACCATTATACTATCCCAAACTAATATATTGGGACCAAAAAAAATCCAATTTGTTGATCGATGAGTTTTAGAATGATGAGGCATTCTATGACTTTTTAGGCCTTAGAGACAATGTTCCATTGGGAGATGATAAATCAAGATTCTCAATTACATTAGATCTTGAAGCCTATTTTGGAGAGTAGGTGAATACCCTTAGCCAAAAATAAATAAATAAAACATTGAGGTCCCCAAGTGGAAACCTCTTTAAGGTGTTTTTTGACCAGATAAAAAGTAAAGGTAAAGGCCAGTCTAGTGGCAAAAACCTATTTCAAGCGTCATTAGATGGGGGTGTTCATTCTTCTTCAAATTGAGACTAGGTGACCACCAATGATGAACTTGCCTATGGATTTGATTTTTGTTTTGAAAAATAATAAGTATTTGATCAAATTATTTAAGAATTTATGACTATTTTTGTTACATGGCTAGATCTCCCATTAGGAGACTCAGATTCATCATGCCTAGGAGATGTTGAAGAGTAAGTCCTAATAGAGGACCCTAATATAGTCTAATAGTTCAAGTCTTTGCCTATTATCCTAGGATATGGTTCAAACCTTATAGTTTAAGATATAATAGAGGTAAACATTAGGACTCCATCAGACCTAAAATGGATAAAATTAGTTGCATCCCTCACTGAAGAGGAACTTGAAGTCTTTATAGCTCTATTGAGAGAATTTGTAGATATCTTTGCATGGGATTATTTTGACATGTCAGGTTTAGACCCAAACTTAGTTCTATACCACCTTGATGTCAATCCTGATGCCAAACTAGTGAAACAAAAACTACATAAGATGCATCCTCATATTATTGACTTGGTAAATAGAAATTTGGAAAAACTCTTAGAAGCAGGATGTCTTTATTCTATTAACTACTCAAAATAGATATCTAATGTTGTATCTATTATCAAAAAGCTTGAAGGTATCATAATCTATACAAATTTATAAGATATAAACAAATCTTGTCCTAAGGATGACTTTCCATTTCCTAATATTGACATGTTAATTGACTCTAAGGTAGTTTATGAAATGATTTCACTCATGGATGAATTTTAAGGATACAACCAGATCAGAATAACACTAGAAGACCAACATAAAATAACATTCACCACTACATGGGGAACATTTTGTTATTAGGTAATGCCATTTGGTCTTAAAAATGTTGGAGCTACATATAAAAGATCCATGAATATCATATTCCATGATATGATACATGATATTATTGAAGACTATGTTGATGACATATCAGGAAAATCCAAAACTAGGGCTGACCATCCAATAGTGTTACGTAGGATATTTAAAAGATTTCAAGAGTATAAATTTAGATTCAATCCAAAGAAATGTGTGTTTGGAGTAACCTCAAGAAAATTACTTGGCTTCATTGTATCTCATAGGGTAATTGAAGTCAATTCAACTAATGTCCACGTTATAATTGAGATGCCACCACCAACCAATTTGGAGTAACTCTATTGTTTTCAAGACAAGATCTAATCAATCTAATTCTTCATCTCTTAGTTAGTAGACAATTGTCATCCATTTACACGTCTTCAGATGAAGGTAGTTACATTTCACTAGGATGACTATTTCCAAAAAAAATTTCAATAACTCAAGGACTATCTAATTAATCCACCTATTTTGTTACCTCCTATGCTAGGAAGGCCATTCTTGTTGTATCTATCAGTGACTGACAATGCCTTTAAGACACTTTTGGCTCAACATGATAACAATGGAAAAAATCATGTAGTATACTACTTAATCCATACCTTGGTCACATATGAACTCAACTATTCACCTATTTAAAAAGCTTGTTTAGCCATGGTCTTCATAGTTTAGAAATTGTGCTATTACATGTTGAATAATAAGACCATGGTCATTTGAGAAGTAGATCCACTTAAGTATCTACTATCTAAAAAATATTTACAAGGTAGAATGGCCAAATGTATCATGATTCTTAGTGAGTTTGACATAGAGTATGTCAATCAAAAGGCAATCAAAGGATAGGTCCTTGTAGATCAACTTAATGAAGCACCCCTTATTGACATAAAGCCACTCACATTTAATTTTCCTGATGAATCCATAATGATTGTCATTGACATAGCTCTTAGGGAATAACATTGGAATCTATATTTTGATGGTTCATTTACTGCACATGGATTAGGGGTAGGTCTCTTATTTATTACACCATAGGGGGATCTAATCCCTAAATCATTCAGAGTCAGTTTTCCTTGTACAAAAAAATCATGGCCAAGTATGAAGCACTTATGGCATCACTTTGACAGGTGGTACAATAGAATACATCTCATCTAAACATTCATGGTGATTCTTAATTAATCATCAATCAATTCACAAACTATTTTTAGACCAAAGATGATAAGTTGGTTCCATATAAGGATATGGTCAATACACTAAATCAAAAAATTGAAAATATCTAATTTGAGCATATACCAAGGGCTAGTAATAGAACTAAAAATGCCATGGCTACTATCAGCTCTCTGATTTGATGAATAGACAAATCTAGAGAATATCAATTCCTTGTTGAGAATTTGTTTGCACTAGCTCATGAACCTTTAATTATTACAATGATTTATGATATTATTGGTCCTAATTTTATTTGGTACTCAAAACTTTACAACTACATTTATGACCAAGTTATACCACTTAGCCTATCTCAAAAACAAACCAAAGCCTTTATTCATCATTCCACTCATTCTACTCTACTTAGATCCACCCTTTACCACCATAGTTCTGATGGAACTCTACTTTGTTATTCAAATTTGGAAGAGTATACACTAGCGTTAAGAGAAATTCATGAAAGAGTATGTGGGACTCATTCTAGCAGGGCAGTCCTATCCAAAAAACACTTGTGAATAAGTTATTATTAGCCCACAATGGACGTAGATGCAACTGCATATGCAAAGAAGTGTGACAAATGTTAATGGCATGTTAATCTTATTTATTCCCTAGCACAAACTCTAAAACTAATGTTGACACTATGGCCATTTGCTATGTGGGGTATTAACCTCATTGAGAAGATCAACCCCACTTCATCTAATATCCATAAACATATCCTTACCACCACTAAGTATTTCGCTAAGTAGGTTGAAACTATACCCCTCAATTACATCATTGGTAAGCAAATTTCCATGTTCATCTTCAATAATCTCATTTTTTGCCACGGTATCCAATTTGACATTATATTTGATAATGGAGGATCATTCAATAACAAAGATGTAGACCAACTATGTACCAAATGTAACATCACATAACATTTTTCTACAACATATTACCCTCAAGGTAATGGCCATGATAAAGAATCAAACAAAACCATTATCAATATTCTCAAAAATATTTTCAATGATGCCAGTCATGATTAACACCGACAAATATTATCTACTTTCTGGGCATATCATACTAATCATCATACTCCTATAGGAACCACTCCATACTCACTTATTTATGGTACTAAAGCCATCCTTCCCATTGAGGTTCAATTGCCTTCACTATGCATATCTTTGAAATACATCCTAGATGATCATGATTATCAAGTAGCTCACCTGTAAGAGCTAGACCTACTTGATGAAAAATTGACAACTGTGCTCAACAATCTTTAGGCATATTAGAATTGAATCAAAGGCCACTATAATCAATGTGTCAAATATAGAAAATTTGAACTTGGTGATCTTGTTCTTAAACTTAACCAAAAGAATACCATGGCTAAGAAGAAGCATAAAGGTAAATTCAAACCAAACAGGATAGAGCCTTTCATCATTACTACAGATTATGAATCAAGGACATAAAGGCTTGCCACACTAGATAGATATGAACTTATTAAGTTGATGAATATTATTCACCTCAAGTGGTACTATGATTGAGTGCTAAGGTATATTATTTGTAAAGAATATTTTAGTGGTGTAATTTTATCACTATTCTTCTTTATAAAAATATCATTCTTATCCATCCTCTTAGCCTTATCCATTTTATCATTCTATTCTATCTACCAGATGCATTCTAAATCTTAGCCCATTTGACCTTGGTTTTTACCATTCATTACACATTTTTAGCACTAAGGAATCTAATCAGTTTCATTAGTTATTTCAAGTACTTTAGATAGAGATCATATTTTGGAGTAGTATGACTGAAGTTTTCATAGTTGCATCCTTTATTTGTTATTACTTTATTATCACCAGTCTTGCTACTAATTATAACCACATTTAGATAAATTAGTACCATTGATCTATGAAATTATGTCCTAGCTATATCCACCTATGGGAAAACTAGGAGTAACATTTGTTTATTGTGTCTTGATGTACCAACTTTTCACTTCCTATGTAATACTATGCCTTTTTACCACCTATGCCTTTTTTTTTAATTGACTACTACAATAGTCAAATTCCTTCATTATAGGGTGAAACTACAATGACTTGAGGTCCTACTCTAGGACTATGTAGGTAACACTTGATACTTGTTGAGGTTAAATCAATCACCCCCTTACCATGCTCTCACCATTTTGTGAGCAACCTAAGTTTGAATGTTCTTACCATTTTGTGAGCAACCTAAGTTTGAACACTCTCACCATTTTATGAGCAACCTGATTTTGAACACTCCCAACATTTTTTGAGCGTGAACCATTTAATTTCTTGTCATTCTTGATTAAGTTGAGCTACATCAAAAAATTCCAAAAACATTTATAAAATGATTATATAAAACCAAAAACATTTGACCACTTCTTTGCCTTAAGGATTCTGGGAACCCTTACTAATTTACAAGCAAACCACTTATCACTTATTTCCCCAACCTTTTAGGCCTTTTCTCTCACACACTTGACATTTTTCAAGACCATTCCTCTTCTTCTATCACATCCATTCTATTTGTTTTCATCAATTATCACATTCTTCCAATTCCCTATGATAACTACATTTGACCTAAATTTTTTTATTAGATATTACATCCATGGAACTATGTAGGCAACATCCACTTACCTAGTGCATATGAAGACATATCGACCACCCCCTTCCTTTTTCTTCTATTCCTCTATTTTTTTTATTTAAAGTTGTCTCCTATTTTATAAGAGAAATGTTCATATGGTTTCTATTGCATTATTTATTTGTTTGTTTCTACTTATTATGTTTGTTTGTCTACTTGTTTCTTTGCTTTCAACACTGTTGCCTTGATTTAGTTTATGTGTGTTCATTAGGTGATTCCTTGCCCACACTTATGATTTAATCTATCCATATTCATATGTTTACATTGTCATCATGGTTTCTATCATTGGTGCATTGTTTTCTATTGAGTATTGGATTACGAGAGTCGGTCCTTATGCATATTTTAGCTAAGTCATCATGATGTTGTACCATGATGCCTATCGACATGTGCTGAAACAAACCTTAGCTTCAAGAATTATATTTGGTAATGATGTCATTAATATATATTCAACATTGGCATCTCAATTCAATCTTAATCATATCCCAAATAGAGTAATTAACCATGAAATAATTTTATCCTTTATTAGTTTGGATGAGCATCTCCCTAATAGTAGGGTGTTCCATTTCATCATTACCCTTTATGTTAGATATCATCATCCTTGACTAAGTTTATAATTTTTTTCCATAATCGATGTCTAATGATTATAACCGCCTATGGGCAAATCATTATACACCATCCCACCTATATTTTTTAATGATTATAACCACCTTTGTGCAAATAATTGTGTTCTCACCATTTTAATTTTTCTACCCATATAGGGGCATGTTGTTATCTTGTTTGTCTATCCTAATTGGGGAAGCTCCATCTTCTCAATGATTATAACTACCTTTAGGCAAATCACTATGTTATCATACCATGTTGCCACTATCAGGGTATAATGCTTATAAATACATTTGGGAAAACCATTGTACACCATCCCACTTGCATTCTAAATGATTTTTACTACTTTTTAAAAATAATTATGTTTTCACCCCATCATCTTTCTTTTCTTTGGTCCCCTCATTTTTCTTCTTATCGAGGGACCATTTTTTGACCTCCTTGTGCCAACCATTCCCTCAAGGGGGCAAACCATCAGATAATTAGTTTATCATCTTTACATTTATAAGCATACAAGGCCTTTTAATTATTTGAGAAGATGTTACTATGATTATAGTTTAAAATTCCTTCCCAAATAGGGGCAAACTATAGACACCTAAATTCAGCCATCAATGACCTCTAATCAAGGTTTTGACCAATTTCCACCAAAATGCATAATTTGGCCTAAAAACACTAAAGCACATTAAATGAGTTTAAATTGACATATTAAAGTGCTAATTTTGGCTAGGGTAAAACTAAATGGGTTAATTCAATTTATGGGCCAACTAACTTTGATCAGATCATTTTGAGTCAAAATGCCAATTTTGTACTTGGGTGCTCTAGATTGCTCTTTTCTATCAAAATTATTGTACTAGATGTGTGTTTTTTTATTTGGTCTTGGAAACATCCTAAATGGGATAATGGATCCAATGTATCTAACAGTAAATTCTAATTCCAATCCAATCAAATTTTAGACTAATAACAAGGCATTCTAATTAATTTAAGTAATTTGTGCATAAAGTGCTTAATCATGGTTAAGAGCTAATTAGTCCAAATCAAGGCCTAATTAATAATTCTATGTAAACTTGTTGAATTTTTTTTTTTTGAAATGAATATTGAATATCTTCATCATCATGTGACCTCATTTCTTGGGAGGGCATCCATAGGCCATAAATGCCACAAATATCAAGATTATGGGTCTCCCATGCTGCATTAATGTCCCTTCTTCCAATGTCATGATGAGGATAATTATGGATTTTAATTACATAATTAAATTAATCGGTGACCATACATCTTAATCTTGATATGGATGGTCATTGTTGATTCTAGTGATTCTTGAAAATCTATAAATAGAGAGGCCATAAACATCATTTTTAAGCTTAATTTGTGCAAAGTTACCATGTCAAATTGATTCCAAGAGATCTCACATGCCAATATTATGATGCCAAAATATTGACCAAAGCCAATCCAAAGCCATAAGGTGCCAAGGAGAAGAGAAGATATTTAAGCCTCCTTTGATGAAGACTTCATGAGCACAAGCTAAGCAAGCCACTACAACAAGCATTTAGAGAATCCAAGGAAGGTGAAAGATTCTTGTTTTTTTTTTTACTTTTTAGTTGTGTTTTTCACTTTTGTTGTTATTAAGCTCACCATAGTAACTAGGTATAGAGATGTATGCTAATTAGTGTGTTTTAATCAATTTGTTTGCATTTTTTTACTAATACAATACTAATCATGTCTCTTTAGTCAAATTCCTAGTTCACACTATTAGTCCTAAGCTCATCATTGAGATATTTATGGATCTGGTACCTCTTTTTCTAGTATTTATGATTTCCTACCAATCTAAAAATCATAGGATCTCTATCCTCTAGGAGGTGGATTCATAAATTTTACTTCACTAAGTGTAATAGATGGCTCATCCTATTTTAGTCTTAGTAAGTCCTCACTCAATCCTACATTTGTGGAACTTTACTTGACCTCTTCATCATCCTTGGAATTTAGGAATAAAAAATCATGGTCCATTGGCTCATGTTTATAAGTGAGGCCATGTATATGAATTTTCTTCTAGATCTTGCCTTGAGGATCCCAGTCTCTGTGAGGGAGGGTAAGTAATGCATAGTACTTCCTAGCATTCCTAGCCTCCTTAAACTACACATAAATTATATATTACATTCATGGAATGGTGATGTGGTATCCATGTAATGTGGATTTATTATTTATTTTCAACTCCTCATAAATGATTTTCTAAATTTGGTATGCAATTTCTTACTCAACTATATTGTTTGGAATGAAGTTTAGAAGCTGAAGAGGATCTACATTATGGCTGGCCACCATAATAACTATGTAGTCTATATAGAGTTAATAGTTTCCTACATTATTGGCAAGTGTCTAGGCTATGCTGGGATAAATTTTTGGTAGAGGCTAGCCATGGATGGCTATCTAGACCTAAGGGTAGAGGTCCTAGATGATCTTGGCTATTGTTATCACATATGAATATATGTGCAAAAAATTATAATAGTCACAAATCCTCTTGATGAATTATGTGTTTGGATCCCATAGGACTCCATTGTGTCTATACATTATGCCCATGACCATGTCTAATAGGCAAGACATCATGTAAACTTTTCATCCTAATGGCCTCTTATCTTTATGCAAGACTTTCTCTTGGATTCATGCACTAATGGTTGCCCCCAATGTGTAGGTACACTCTAAGGTGATTAGTAGGTCTAGTAGGGGAACCCACTCAAGGTGTACAAAATAGATACTCATATGGTAGAAGAGTATATTTTGAATTGGCATTCCCACATAGATTCCAATTTTGTATCAAGTGATGGGGATAGGGCTCTTGACATGTTCATTCAAAGTTAAAATTTCCCCAGGGAGAAGCCACCTCGATAATGACCACTCTACATTATTGGATTTATTCCATGTAATTACAATATGTATATTAAAGTAACATCTACAATGGGTAGGTCCAAATACCTATTAAATGATTTTCCCATGATATACGTTATAGTAGTGTTATTTTCAACATAATAAATGTATCATATATCCATTATTCTCCCATTAAACAAGATGCCTCATAGTAGATCAATTCAATTAATTGTATAATCTCTAGCTTTATGGTTGCATAGTGTAGCGATTGATGTTTGAAAGGGAGTAGGTATTTCCCTAGCTACATATCTTTAGTTGAGATTTCTTCCTTGAGTACAAAGGAGTCTACATTTTCCATTGATTCCCATAATGCTAATTAATTTGGATAATGCCCATCAAATGTAGTAGCATCAAACACAGTATCCGAGTACTTTGCAGAATTCTTAATAGAGAATATGGATGTTGTCAAGGCTTCCTTTTATGACCTAGATGATGATGTGATGCTATTTTATTGAGTACTAGTATGCTCCAAGATTTTGATAATGGAATATATCACTGAACTAAATTTTATAGATTAACAAATCACTATGATAGAAATTAGGGATTTCAGGATCACTTAAGGCCAAATTTTACTTGAGCTTGAAGATGGAATGATGTGAACTTGACTGAGGGCTCAATGTAAATATATTTGTTACATTGATTTATAATTTATGTGTCATTAATCATTAACGTATATGAGTTCATTACCTTCATTCAGTTTGAATTTGACCACCATATCCTAGTGTACATGTCATGTAGGATGTCTTATCATTGAAGGTGTCATGGTGTAACCTTTCATCCTTTTCCATGTGTCATTACATAGCCTATTAAAATACAATAAAACATTACCTTCATGACTATAGATTCTAAAGCATAGCATGTCTTTATATAATATTTTCTCCAGAAGATTTTTATCCCAAAGTTTCTAAACCAAAGTCATTGATGGGTAAGGTTATCGAAGGAATCCTTTTGATGAAAAGTCTTCAAAACAAAGTTTCCAAAGGAAGTCACCAAAGAGAAATTTTATAAAGTGAAGTATCTAAAATGAGAGTTGTTGATATAAATGTCTTTGATGATAAAGTTTTCAAAGTGAATTCTCTGAAATGAAAGTTTCCAACACAAATGTCTTTAGTAGGAATTTTTTTGAAGAGAATCTTTCTAAAAAAAGCTTCTAGTGAAATATCTTCACAATAAATTTTCCAATTAGAATATTTATAAAACAAAGTCACTAGTATAAAAGTACCTAATTAATAAGCTTATTGATTGTAAGTTTATGATGAATATTTGTCAAAATAAACCTTTATATGCAATCCCTTTGAAATGAAAGTTGTCGATGAGAAAATTTTCAAGGGAATTTTTTTGAATGAAAGCTTCCAAAATGAAGCCACTATAATCCAAATAATTTGAGTAATAAATACTTTAAAAACTAAAATTTGTAAAACAAAGTAATTTCTTATCATAAAAATCCATTCTTTCAATCTTTTTCATTAATAAGTTAGTCTGAACAAGTGCTTTCAAATGAAAAAAGTATACCACAACATGATTCTATGTTAAAAGTACTAAATTTATATAGATAATATAAGTAGCATAAACCTCAAAGACTCATAAATACCCTTATAAGAGATTCATTATTTCTAAAAAATAAAAAGGGGGTCCTCAATTTTCAAAGAAAAAAATAAGGGTGGGGTTTGTTGAATACAACAAATGGTGACTCACAGGGGTGAATACTCCAAAGTTTTCAAGAACCTAGATTCCATGGTTTTGTAATCCCAATATCAACCCTAAATTTATCTTGAAATAAATAATTAACTAGAAATGGAAAGACACTCTTAATAATATTATATAACATACTAAATTTACTTACACCTTGGATCTATGTGTGGAAAGTGTTTTTCTTTACACCTTTTCTAAGATTTTTAGGCAAAGAAATGAGGGTGAGTTATAGGTTTCAATTTTATTTTGCATTAGGTATATAGAGTGGGTCTGGAGCATTTGTCTACTACTATACAAGAATCCATAGCTTTGATAGAGATATTTTTGATCACATATTCCTCCTCTTCATATATTTCTTGATGTGAGATGCATTGTTTTTATTTCATCATGTAGTCTTTGAATCCTTTTTTATTTTCTTTTGAAATTTCTGGATTGTGCCTTATTTTTTATTCCTTGTTTTCTTTTATAAAGAGGAAAAGGTGACCATAATGAGTTGGTCTTAGTTAAAATTTAAGTTTAATCAAAATGTCCTTGTAAACTCTCTCTCATGTACATGATTATTACCTTAAATAAGTATTAATGTTTTATATGAATTTGACCTAAGGGAAGAATGAGAATTTTATAAATTTTAATAGAATTGTGGGAGTAAATTTCATATACCTAATGAAATCAATAGATTCAGGGCATATTCATGGCTAACTCTCTCATTACTTACCTATATTAAAAAATTTGAACTAGAATACATATTACCCCTTGATTTGGGTTGGATTAAAAACACCTAAAACTGTATGATTATACTAGGATTGACTTGAATTCAACTATAATGATATCAAAAGAAAACTATTCTACAAAGCAAGAAAACTACTTAAATAAAAATAGGGATACTCTAGAAAAATGAAACTAATCTAATAAAAGAAAATGCCAAAAAATAGGAAACTAACTAATAAATCCAATTTAATCTACTCTTACCTCTACCATAAATCTATTATTACTCAAATAACTCTCCAAATGGGTCAACCATGAAGTATTTCATTAAAAAATGTCCATTGACTGGATATGTCAAATTGTTACCTTGAATATCTTTCAAATAAAATTCATTATTACTTAGGATTTATGAAATTTGATATAGTCCTATACACAATGAGGTAAACTTATCATGCATTCCTTTTTTATTATAGGTTTGTCCCATAGTAGCACCAAGTTCAAGATCCTGAATGCTTTAAATTTTGCTCTCTTATCGAACCATATCTTGACCATGTGTTGATGTTTGATAAAGATTTGTAATGATTTATCCCTAAAATCTTCCATTTCAATAATATATAGCAATCTAGACTCTGATTTGTCATTATACTCCATGTATTCTTACATAAAATGATATGTCAATAATTTTTTGCATGATTGAGAATAATGGTTGTTTCCCATATACTAGTAGATATGGTGAAGCTTTAAGGGCCTTTTTATAACTATTTCGATCTACCAAGAGTGAATAATTATGCCACTCTTTTGGTTTATCCAATATTGACTTCTTGATAACATCTATGAGGTTCTTATTGGTTTACTCAAAAAATTTATTACCTTGAAAGTGGTTATTATAAGATGATATAATTTTAATATGATTATTATGGGACCACTCAGTGAACTTAGTTGAATGAATTGCTAGCCCATTATCAAAAACCAAAGAGATGGGAGTGCCAAACCTAGTTGTGATATGTTCTTTAGGAAAACTTATCACCTCTTAGGCTCTATATTTCTTGATAGCTACTTCCTTAGTTCATCTAGTGAAATAATCTATATACATGAGCACAAACTTGTGTCCTAATAAGGAATTTATGTTTATTACATCGATGAATTTTAAGTTGCATTGGGAAAATAGCCTACCTTTCTTTCTTGTTGTGTGTACCTCTCTTTTTGACAAAGCTTGGCATTCATGGCATGTATTTATGTGGAAATGAGCATCCTTGAAGACCATCAACCAATACTAACCCATTATGAGTATTTTAATGGCTATAGTGTTTCTAGATGGATGTCTACTACATATCTTTTCATGCATATTTTCTATGATTTCTTGATCTTCTTCACATGACACACATCTTAGACAAATGTCTTCATAATTCTTTCTATAGAGTACTCCTTTTGTGATCATGTAATGACCATATTTTATCCTTAAAGCTATCTTTTGTTCTATTTTAAGTTTGTGGAGGCATGTTTCAGTGAGTAGGAATTGAATAATACCTAATTACCATTATTCTTGGGAGACCAGTGTCTGGCAGACCTCTTCTATAATGATGCATGGGTATAGTTCAATTGTCAATTAAACTATGCCTTATTCTCTAACAATATTGATAGGTTTGATTTCAATATCAAATTCTTATAATTTTTCCATTAATTAACCTCTATATTTCCCCAATCAATTCTATCTAAGCATGTGCTTGATCGTAGGATTTGACACTATGGTGATGGTCTTATTCTAAAGGATGTAGTGTATGAAAATTTTTAATTCTTTAATTCGAGTAAATATTTGCTTTTCAACTAGGGAATACTTTATCTCTACATATTTCAAGTTAGTACTCATAAATGAAATAGGATGTTTTATTTCTTCAGTTTTCTGTGTGAGCATAGTAGTAATAGTATGTTATGATGAAAATGAATAAAATAAAATGTCTTTGGTGAAATTGGGGCTTACTAACATTAGGGATTACAAAATAGCCTTATTTATGTCTTGTAAGTACTTCTTAGCTTCAGGCATCTACTCCATTTTGGATTTCTATTTAAACATTTTGTTAAGGGGTCTTACAATCTCTAAAAACCTCGATATAGATTTCATTATGAAATTTATCTTTCAAATAATGATTTGAGCTCCATTTTGCTCTTTGGAAACATTATTTTTGAAATTTCTTTGAATCTTTTTTGGGTCAATGGTGATTCCATCCTTAGTAATTATATGGCCTAGCATCATGCCTTTAGTAACACCAAATATAATTTTCTTATGATTAAATGATACCCCAAACTTCCTATGCCTCTCAAAAATAGACTAAAGATGGCCAATATGATCAGTTTATTTAAAAAAAATAGTGAGATCATTCATGTATATAGTTATGCACTTCCCTATCAGTCCTTAAAATGAATGATTCTTTACTCTCTAAAAAGTAGATCTAGTGTTGATTAGCCCAAATGGCATTTGCTTATATGCATAGTTTCCCCACTTCATAGTAAATGTTGTTTTCATCCTATCTTTTGATTTGACTAGTACTTGATTGTAACCTAAAAATTTATCTAGGAAAGACATCATTTCAGAGTTACTCACCATTTGTAATACCTCATCTAAAGAGATCAATGGGTAATTTTCCTTCTACAAATCTTTATTTTAATCCATGAAGCCAAAACAAATTTTGATTTCATCAATCTTTTTCCTAACTAGGACTAGATTGGCCACCCAGGTTAAATATCTTATAGGAAAGACAATCTTAACATTCAATAGCCTATCCACCTCATTGTAAATTAATAGTTTAGAGATAGGATTAACTGGTCTCTACCTTTACATATATGTTTTATGATCAAGATTGAATGGAATTGTATGGGTAATAACTCTAGGATTGAAAATACTTAAGTCATCATAAGTCCATGCAATTACATCTATATACTCAATAATTAATTATTTGATAATTTCCCTTTCTTTAGGTGTGTATCTTAAGCCAATATTGATGAAGTGTGCATTATTTTCATCACCAATGATTTCTGGGCTAGTTTTTTATTCATTAACCCTTCAACTACCTTTATGATTGGGCTTAAGGAGATGTATTGAATGTACTTTATAGGGCAACCATTCCTCATGGGAAGTGATTCTCTTTCAGCTAGAGACTACATTTTTCATCCAATTCTTCATGGCACATATGGTTTCTTTATTTGTCATCAATTATTTGAGATTTAAATTGTCCTAAATTTGTAAAATATTAGACAATTTTTTGGTCATTGTCAAATACTTAATATTTTTGAACATTGTCTAGTATTGAAGGACATAGTATCAATTTAATGAAGAAATTTTTGATTTTTGACTCCTGTAAGGGTGCCAAATTTGTTACTAAAGTAGCTAGTGAATCGACATCTCCATTATATTCTCTTGGGATAGATACTATGTTTAAAGCTTTAAATGATTATATTAAATCTCAAGCTCTATACTTATACTTATTTAGCTATTATAATTTACATTGATATTTATTTTTGACCTAGTTCACCATGAGCTTATAATCTCCATATACCAACAATTCTTTGACATTATTCTTGAAGGCAAACTATAATCCCAAAATCAAGGCTTTATATTTTTCTCTATTATCGATGCATGTGAATTGGAGCATGCATGCTGCCAATAGTTTATCTCCTTATAGATTGATCAACTCAATACCAAAACTTGATTCTTGCTTAGGTCTAGCTCTATCAAAATGGAGGGTCCATAATCAGGAAGGACCCAAATTTTCTTCTAGTGCTTCATGCTTCATGAAAAATGTGTAAATTTAAAGACTATGAGATTTATAACTTACCTCTTTATTGGAAGTATTATACTCCATAAAGGGATGATTAGTTCTTGGATCTTGATTTATTCGAATATGGTTGGATATGCCTCTTTAAGGTAGCCAAATATGTGAAAAGTCCATGGAAATATATCCATTTAACATTTTTGACCAATCCCTGCTCAACAAAAACACATAACATTTAGGAATATCCACTACTAGGATGTTGATAGGAATTTATACACTAGGTTCTAACGCAACTTACATTCTCACATTATTCATCTCTCACAATACATGCACTACTATTTTATCTAACTATTACATAGTGCTCTTGGATGGTTTTGGAATTAAACCAAGCTTATAAAAAATGGAAATAGGCATCACCATGTTTAAAGATCTTGAATCTACCAGGAAATTATGTATATTCTTGTCAAATTCTTTAATGGTTAGCAAGAAAGGTATAATTTTAGGCTTGATTTTGTAGATAGCATTTGTATTGGATATTTTGGACTTTTCCTCAATAGACTTGCCTACAATGGACTTCGATAAGATCTCCTTCTATTCTATAATTTGTGCTAGCTCATGGAGAGTGATGTTTGTAATGATATTATTCATATCCTCAACAATATTGTATCCCACTTTATTCTATTCTTCTCTATGATGAGGCTGATCATTCCCTTTGAGCAGAGAAGGATTATTGTCAACATTGAGATTTAGAGGGATAACCATATTGTTGGGAGGATTAGAAGTAGTAAATGGATGCATGTTCCTTATATTATAATCATTCTTATTGAATTTCTAGAATGAATTCACTTTGTAAAAATCATCCCCTTTTATATTATCATCTTCATTAGGGAAGGAGGACTTGAAAGTCTCAAAAACCATAGTTGAACTAGAAAGTCTAGATTCATGAGGTAGATCTGGAAGGTTCATCATTTCATCTTATCTACTCATCTCCTTTTGGATGATTTAAAAGGATATAAAAAACTCTATAGAGTCTAAATCCCCATTTTGAGATGTATTATGGACCCTACACTAGTTGGGCAAAGCTATTTTCATGATATTGTTCTATGGAAACTTATTGGATTATTATTGTTCTACATTATTAGTGGGCCTATTAAAAGACCTGATATACATTAGAAAAGTAGAATTTTGATTATAATTATAATTATTTGTATTCCCATCCTATTTTACATATTTATAAAATCATTACTCAGCTTTTAAACCATTATCTATATAGAGTCCAATTCAACTTTTTTGAAGTTAGAACCTTGAGCGATTGTTGTGTTGGTGTGAGCCTGATGATGATTTTGCTAATAGATATTTCTTTGTGTATGATTATTCAAGAAATCATAATTATGATTCATTGTTTTCTACATTATGGTAAGAAGAGTGTACAACTAATTCTAATTATATGTAGGAGCATTCTAATTCACACATGGAATTGTATTCAATGATGGAAGTCCATTATTAAATACTTGAACTCCTAGATTATGAGGTATAAGCTATGGACTAAGTTTATTGTTGATGTTGATAGATTATTGGAATGTCAAAGCTAGAGTGTTAATATTAGGAACTCTTTATAATAACACTACAATGATAGGATCTAGGTCTTTCTTATATATTAAGCGTTAGATTCTCATATGGCTTCTACACAACATTTAATTGAGTGTGCATCTTATGGAATATCATATTAAAGGCTCATATGGACTCATTGGGATCATTTATCATGATGGTAAAGAGTTGATATACCAAAATTAGTTTAGTTACCTATCCAAATTATGTCATGAATGTAATTTGAAACTCATCCCATGAGGTGATGGAATTTTTCTACAAATTGAGATACTAATCGGAAGAAGAATCTTACAAAGTAAATGGAAAAAGCTCTCATGCAACATCCTCATGGATAAAATTGATTAATCTCAAGGAGGCCTTGAAATATTGGATATGTTCTTCAACCATCCTCTCACTTGAGGGGGAGAAAGTAGGCATATAATTTTTAAGGTTCCTTGGTAGATCATGTTGGTCCCCAAGAATGGTAATGATGGATTTGATTAACTGAGTTTGGCCCATAGGATTATTGATAGATAGGATGTTCCTTATAGTGGAAGGTGTTCAATATCAATGTACCTCAAGGATAATATGTATTGGTTTAAGCCTCCTAGTGTTTGATAATTGTTAAACCAAAAGGATGCATTGGTACCTAGACCTTTTTAATCTACTAGGTATCTACGTAATGATAGGTATTTATTTATTAGGAAATTACACAAGTGGGACATCCTTCTAGCTTCAAATTTTTATATCTTATATTAATGTGGGTTTTATAGACACCCTAGAGATAGTTTTAAATGAGGTAACCTCTAATGTATTGGGATCTATATGGAACTAGGTTCCACTCTACGGCACAAGTTGTAGGTACATGGTTAATAGATTGGTGAAATAACATGTTGATCTTGTGGGTTGTTTAACCAGGTTTATGGTTGGATGCTTGAATTATAATAAAAAGGATAAATCACTAGATGAGTTAGATGGATAGAATATTAATCTATGGTGGATATATCTCAAAGAAAATTCAAAAAGGAGGAAGGGTAAGGCAAAAAATAAGGTTTTATGTCTTTGAAAAGGAATTTATTAGGCTATCTCTTTAGTGGACAAGTATCTCAAGAACTAATGTTTGTTGTTTGAAACTTTTTTACACTCATAAAAAACATTACTAGAAGTATGGGGTAATCATTTATAGGGTTCTTACTAGTTTCAACCAAAATTTTATTTTCCTAAGGCTACTATTATATACCTTTACATAAGAGATGACATCTTGGACTAAGAAGTTATCTAGGATAGATATGGACACACCTAAAATACTATATCAAAAATATACCTTTACACACCTTGAATTATTGATTCAACTTGTACTAAATGTATAAATCAATGACATATATCAATATTCATAGCTATTACACATCTAAGACAAACATTAATTAAAAAAAGAGTTGATTATTCTATATCATTATCACCCATTATAATTATTAAATCAATAAAAATAAAGAAACTTATAATTCATTAACATAGAAAGGGAAGAAGAAGAAACAAACATTATTACATGATAATCAATTCATTGATTTCTTCCTGTATATTCATTCAAAACTTCAACCCTTTAAAATAGGTTTCTACACACACACACACACACACACACACACACACACACACACACACACACACACACACACACACACACACACACACACACACACACACACACACATACATACATATATATATATATATATATATATATATGTATATATATGTATATATGTATATGTATATATATATATATATGTATGTATATGTATATATATACATATATATATACATACATACATACATATATATATATATATATATGTATATATATTTATATATATATATATATATGTATATATATATATATATATATCTATGTATATATATATATACATACATATATATATATATATATATATATATGTATATATATATATATATGTATATATATATATATGTATATATATATATATATATATATATATATATATATATATATATATATACATATATATATATATATACACACACACATACATACATATACATACATACCTACATACATATATATATATATATATATATATGTATGTATGTGTGTGTGTGTGTGTGTATATATATATATATATATATATATATATATATATATATATATATATATATATATATATATATATATATATATATATATATATATATATATATATATATATATATATATATATATATATATATATATATATATGTATGTATGTATGTATGTATGTGTCTATATATATATATATGTGTGTGTATGTATGTATGTGTGTGTGTGTGTGTGTGTGTGTGTGTGTGTGTATATATATATATAGATTTTGTGGAAGTGGTCACCTCACCCTTCAAGTTTATAATTTTTTTTACATATAAAAAGACTATAAGATATGTTTTAGTTACATATTGATTTATTATAGATATCTCAATCACATAATGTATGCATGCTACCAAAATTATTTAGTTAATTATAATATATGTGCAACTAGGACTTAAATATGTGGTTATAATCTTCACATGAAAAATTTACAAAACTAGCCTTTATCTAAGTTAAATCTTGCTTAACATGTCTCAAAAATATCATCAAAACTATGGTATTAGTCATGGTTGATGATGTAGTAACTAGAGTTGTACTTGGAGATGCACTAGCTGAGTGAACTATTTTTACCATGAAAACTATATTATGAGGTGGGACTTTAGGTGAAGTGAGTGTATTCAAACTAGATATCAGTGTTCATTGGGCTAAATTATTTTTTATCATCTAAGTCTTAGTAGTGTTTTTATGCCTTAGCATGTTGTTCTTATATTAGTTTCATATCCACGAGGTGTGGCCTAGTCACCCTAATTATTTACTCCATCAGTTTGACATGTTCTATCTTGGTGTCTCTAAATCCAACCCAAAATATTTCCACCTCTATCACCTTCCTCCTAGCTGCACTCAATTTGGCCTTAATGACTTCTAAGATCAAACCTTTTAGACTCTACTTGAAGTCATTAGAGGCTTGATTAATCATTTGATTAAATATAGACTGATTTACCAGATTGCCTCTATTATCTCTAATTACTATCAATTCTAACTCCACCAAAATTTGTTTAGCCTTTTTTTCTTTTTTGACCAACATATTCACTAATTCCTCAAAGGATAATACCCAATCTTGGGCCTCCTATGTTTTTATTAATGCTAAATTAAAAGTATTTGATGCCTCTAATATGATGATCCTTTTCATGGATTTTGAATAATTTGATTATATTATTGACATGAGGATCCAAGCTGATTCTCAAAGAATGGATAGAGTCAATAATATCATATAACCTAATAGCTACATTCTACACATCCTAATCAATGCCTATGGGAACCCAAATCACTTTTTTCACTCTTTGAGAGTCTCTAACTCTTATTCAAGCTCATATCTAACCACTTTAGTAGATTCATATATAGCCAAGATTGATTTTGTGTGGGCCTCCATATAAGACTTGAGGTCCTAAATATATGGGGACTAACCCTTTTGTATATTATACCTCTTATTAAGGAAGCAAACTTATTCCCTTTCTTCCATGATTAATGTACTTCTTAAGTTATCTATAATTTTCCTCTTCCTTATTTATTGTACTAATCTTGTGTCTTTATCAAATAGTGATCTCATCGTTAGTAGTTTATTTATCTTTAGATTGGACTTCTTAGAGGCCAAGGTTCATAATTCTTTAGCCTAATCTAAAAGAGTGAGATTTGAGGTATCTAAGGGTTGATCTTATATTTATGCATGCTCTTCAAGATTTGGCTTAGTTATAGTGGAAGGATTGGGCATTATTGGCCATATGATTTTTGACTAGTCCATGTTTCCATATTATGACATTGGATGGACAACAAAGTTTGGTTACTTCCTAGGTTCCCTTTTGGTGGTTATTATTGTGGTAATGGTGGTAGGAGTGGAAAAGGCAAGGGTGAACCTAGTTGGGTAGAAAGAGATACAATTGCAATGATGGATTGGGCAATAGTTAAAATGGACAAAGCTAGTATTGATGGGATGGATACTAAAGGAATGGAAACCATAGCATTAGAGGGTGGAGCAGGTGAAGTGGTTATGGGTAGACTCATAGATGAGTGCATGAAAAGTAAACCTTCACAAAATGCTTATTAGGGAATGAATGTAGACACAATTAGTCTAGGGGTTATATAAATTATAAGTAAGGAAATAAAAGGAAAAATACCTAAGATGGTAATGAATAAAGGACTCTTACTAGATGGTTCACTTGTGATATATGCCATATCTTTGAGTTCTTGTAAGATTAGTACCTTTACCTACTGTAACTCCTCATCCACATATTGTGTTGGAGAGGTCTATGGTATTTCTTCCTTAGGCTTCCTTTGATAGGTCTTTATGGCTCTACCTACTTGTGGTATTGTTTCCTATTGGGGAAGAGAAAGGGGAATAATGCTTGCTTTGGGGCTAAGGAAGACATTATTTAATTTTCATCATATGAGTCTAGACATATAATACTATCTTCTTTCCTCTATGTACTACCTCCCACTTGAGTTAGCTCCTTATCTAGCTCTTATTTGACTTGGATCAATTCAAATATGGAAGCTTGATTTGGGAACACTTGTTTCTCTTCTACTTTTGTAAAGGTAGATAGTTGTTATTTCTTAGATTTTTCATCATGTGTTCTAATAAGTGGTGCTTCAGTTACTAACTATTATTTATTGTAAGGTTATCCTTGAAATATTTAGGGATTTGGTCCCTCTACTACTAGTATTTGTGATTGCCTACCAATCCAAAAATCACATGATATCCATTCTCCAGGAGATAGAATACTAAATTTTACTTCACCAAGTTTAAGATATGACTGTACCTATATTACTCTTAGTAAGTCCTTGATCTTATAGTTATGTCCCTTTCCTTAACCTCTTCATCATCCCTAGCATTTAGCAATAAAACACCATGGTCATATTATTCATGTTTTTAAGTGAGGTCAAGGGCATGAATTTTATTCTAGACCTTACTATGAGGATCCCAGTCTTTGTGAGGGAGGGTCATCAATGCATATGCCTTTTTGACATTCCCAGCATCCTTTAAATACCTATAAATTTTATACTACATTCACTCAATGGTGATGTGGGATCTATGTAATGTGTATTTCTTATTTCTCATTAACTCCTCAATAATGATATTCCAAATTTTATACATGATTTCCCGCTCAACTACCTTTTCTATAATAAACTTTGAAAGCTAAAGATGATCTACCCTATGGCCATCCACCATAATAATTATGTAGTTTGGATAAATACAATGGTATCTTATGTTGTTGGTAAGTCTTTGGTTTATGTTGGTATAAATTATTGGTAAAGTTTGGAAGTGTATGGCCATCCAAACCTAAGGGTAGATGTCCTCAGTGATCTTGGTTATGTTTTTCACATATGAATATATGTACATAAAACCATAAAATTCACAAATCTTGTTCTTGATGACTTTTATGTTAGGATCCCATAAGAATCCATTATGTATATACAATATGATAATGGCCATCCCCAATAGGTAAGATATCATGTATAAGTTTCCTCCCAATGGCCTCTTATCCTTATGCAATATTTGTTCTTGGAGGCATGCACTGATGACTTCTCCCAAAGTGTAGGTACACTTTGAGGTACTTAGTAGGTCTAGTAGGTTAACCCACTCTAGGTGTATGAAATATATGTTTGGATGGCCTAAGAGTTTTCTTTATCAGTGACATTCCCACACATAATCCCATTTTGAATCAAGTGATGGGGATGGGAATCTTGACATGTTATTTTAAAGTAAAACTATCCCCAAAGAGAAGACACTTTAATAATGCCCACTCTACATTGTTGGATTTATTTCATGTAATAATAATGTGTAGATGAAAATTAACATATACAATGGGTAGGCTCAAATACCTATTAAACACCTCACTTACTATAAACACAACAATAGTGTTGTTGTCAACATAATGAAGGTATCTTGCATCCATTATTCTCCCTTCAATGAAGGGGCCTCGTAGTAGATCAATGCATGGAATAACCTCCAACTTCATAGTTATATAGTGTATGTCTTGAAATTTGAAAGGGATAAGGTCTTTTAATAGTTACTTATCTTCAACTATGATATCTTCCTTGAGTTCAATAGAGTCTATATTGTCCACCACTTTCCACAACACTGAGTAATTTGGATAAAATCCATCAAATGTAGTAGTGTAAGACATGGTGTCCAAGTGATCTATATAATTCCTAATATAAAATCTAGATGGTGATAGGGTACCCTTGTATGATCTAAATGATGATTCCATGTTGGTTTTTTGAGTAATAGTATGTTCCAAGATTTTGATAATGGTGTATATCATTGAACTAAGTTTAAAAATTATAAAATAACTATGATAATAATAAGGGATTCTAGGATTGTTTAAGGTTAAAGTTTACTCAAGCTTGAATATGTAATGATGTGAACCTGGATAGAGGTTTGATGTGAATAGATTTCCTATTTTCATTTCCAGTTTGTGCACCATTAATAATTAACATCTATGAGATTATCACCTTCATTCAATTTGAATTTGATCACACTATCCTAGTGTACATGCCAAGGAGGATGTCTTATCATTCAAGGTGTCATGGTGTAACCTTTCATCCTTTTCCATGCATCATTAAGTAGCCCCATGAAATGTAGTAAACATTTACCTTTAGGCCTAGAGACTCTAAAGAATAGAATGTCCTTCAAAAATATTTGCTCTAAATTATTTTTATCCCAAAGTTTCCAAAACAAAGTTGATGATGGATAAAGTTGTTGAAGGGATCCTTCTAATGAAAAGTCTCTGAAACAAAGTTTCTAAATGAAAATATCTGAAGAGAAAGTCTTCAAAGTGAAGTATCTAAAATGAAATTTTCCCACAAAAATGTCTTTGATGAGAAATATTTTGAAGTGAAGTCTTCTAAATCAAAGCTACCAACATAAATGTCCTCAATAAGAAAGTTTTTAAAGAGAATCTTTCATAAATTTTTTTTTTGATGAAATATATCTACAATGAAAGTTGCCAATGAGAATCTTTGTGAAACAAAGTTTTTGATATAAAAGTCCCCAATGAATAATATCATATATTTTAAGATATAAATGAAAACTTTCCAAAGTAAACCTTTTGATGAAAACCATCCAAAATGAAAGTTGTCAATGAGAAAGTGTCTGAGGGGAAATTTCCAAATGAAAGATTCCAAAATGAAGCCATTTAAAACCAAATACTCTAAAGACTAAATACTCTAACTATTAAATAATCTAAAATAAACTAAATTCTTATCATACAAAGCCATTAGTTCTATATTTTTCATTAATAAATTATTCTAAACAAGTACTTCCAAATGAAAAAAGTATACCACAACATGAATATATGTTAAAAGTACTAAATTTCTATAGATAATACAAGTATCATAACCCTCAAATACTCTTAGGTACCCTTATAAGATATTATTTACAAGAAATAAAAAGGGGTCCCGACTTTTCAAAGAAAAAATAAGGTTAGGGTGTGTTGAATATAACAGGTTCAACTATTTATCTACATGGAAAACCTCAACATAAGCCAAAGGTGATGTATCAATACCAAAAAATTTATCTATAAAGATAATAGTCATAGGGTTTACTGCATTCTTGTACATCTCTAGGGATAATGCCTCATTAGGTGTGTAAGCAGTCTCAAGTTTGCTATATATCTTCTAAAATATAACATTGAAGGCTCACATTGGTTTATTAAAATCTCTCCTCATATTTACAAAGTGTTGATAAACAACACTTCCACTAGTGAACTATCCAAATTATGCTAAAAAGGTGTTTTTGACACTCTTCCCAAGAGGTGAATAAACCTTACGAGACATCAAGAAACTAGTCATATGATGCATATACTAATTTGAAGGGAAATAGTTTACATGACATGTATTTATGGGTTACATTTAATATCCCTAATGTAGTTTTGAAGGCCTTCATATGTTCTTATGCAATCCTTTTTCTCAAGGGAGAAAAGGAAGATAGATATTTATTAGGGCTTTTGGGTAGATAATAAATATCTCAAACAACATTAATAACATAACTAATTAGCTAGGTTAGAAATTGAATTGGAAATATAGGTTGAGCCATTAGGAGTAATGGAAGATGGGGTTCTTTTACCTATAAATAATGATCGAGCATGGGGTTGTCTCCTAACTCACTCATCAAACCTAATTTTTATATTGATTTCCAAAGGTGGGAATAGTAAGTGAGTGTTCTAGGTTGACTTCATTAATTCTTTAGGTGCTTCTAGTGAAACTCAAGTGATTCTTTTGAAATAAAATATAGGTGAAGGTGCAGGCTCTCCTTCTAGCACTAACTTAATTTATATTTTGGTGTAGGTCTTATGCACATCATAGATAATATTTACAAGGTAACCTCTAACATTTTAGGATTAGTTTAAATTATTCACTCTAAGACATGAGGTTTAGGATATTGGGTTTTGTACATAACCTATTGGTATAATAATAATGAGTGAAGTATTCTATTTACCATATATGGATCAACTATGAGTTAATATAAATAAACTTGAGTTGGTTGGGATAATGATGGTTCTAAGCTAAGGTGGGTAGGACTTCAAAAGAAACTCAAAAGGAGGAAAAGGTATGGGATGAAATGAGACTTATGGACCACACTAGATGAAAATTTTTAGGACTAGAACCTTTAATAGAAGTTGGAAAATAAATCATAGACCAATATTTGATACATGATACTATATCACACCAATAATAAAGCATAGTTAGGAGTCAAAGGGATCCAGAATATAACATACTTAAAGACATGATATCAAAGGTTGTCACATTTGTTAGACTACAATATCACATCTACAAGGGGTGTTATGATTTATATGAAAAAGGAATCTATATAAGTTATAGCTTAATATGAACAACTATATATAAATGAGATAACACATACACAACCAAAAGACTAAGAAACTAGAATGATACATCTTATTACACAATCCACAAGTTGGATAAGAATCAAATTTTAGAAATCAAGACTAAAATTATAGAATTTATTATTAATTTTAACAACCAAAATTATCTTCTCTTTAAGACTAGGAGGATACAAATATAAATAGATTAGAATGGGGAAGGCCTCATCTCTCAAGAAAAGTCTAATAATACATTTATGAAAATAAGACTTGCATCCAAATCTCATGAAAAGGATGTATATACAATAATCAATCCATAATAGAATTTTAAAGCTAAAAATATAATATATACATGTAATGTAAATTTGGAACCAAAGTTCTAACTTAAAAAAACATAAAAGTACATAAATATTTATCAAGGTGCTGATGTGGCATTACTAGCTAAAGAATATGATGGAGTGATAGATGGAAGAACTAAATTAGTCACTATTGTTCCTTATGGGATCAAGATGGGTCCACCTAGAGTTTACATGAATACAAATATTGAAAACTAGGAACCTTAAGATGACATGAAAACATTATCAGTTATATGCATGCATAACACTGACCTTGAAGCTATTTTTTCCCCTGAGTTATTTAGATAATGTGTTTTTGATTCAAGCTCCTTATTAATGGTGTCAAAATTTAGCAAGGTTGAAAAGTTTTATTGTCTCAACCATTAACCACATTTATTTAACTTATAAGTTTTTTGTTGGAACATTGTCAATTATGTAATGGTGATGTCATAGAGGTGTCCTAATGAGTGGATGAAGTGATTTTATAGCCTAAGTGACAATGATAAAGTGTGCAATGTGCTTATCCTAGTATGCTTGGTTAATCTTCTATTTTCGCATGGTTAGAGATGTTCAAGGATGACTATGGTGATTTGAAGATGTGAAATAGGCACAAAAGATGTTTTATATTCTATAATTGCTTGTGTGCATAAGTGGAATTCATTTTGTTGTCCATATTTCTCATCTAGACACTTTGGGTCAAGTGGTAGAAAATATGAGTAGCAGTTTGATGATGTCCCCATTGCCATGTGTGGATGAGTCAAGAGGAGTTGGTCATATGGTTGTGATAAAATTAGTCCCTAGATTTTATGCACTAAATTTAAGGTCATGCACCTAATTGAATCAAAATATATGGAAGTACAAAGTTGGGCTCCAAGGCATTTTGATAGTGTTTTCCCATACTTCACCAAATTTGCATGAGGTAAGATATAATTGAGAAAACATTTTGATGGTAGCATATCTCAAACATGTGGATTTTATATAAAAATGTGTTCATATGGGTTTGTTTATTTCTATGCTTAGTTCTTATGCACCAAATTTTAGGTCATACAATGTAGCATGACAAAGATATGCATTTGCAAAGTTGGGCTTTGATTCATTTTGATAGTATTTTCTATGTTCAAATAAAGCCAAGAAAGTAGTTTGTTGAGATCATATCTCACACATGTGAAGGTTTTAGGAGTGGATTAATATATAGATGGAATCCCCTATGTGAGAGTATTGTATGTGCTAAATTTAAGATCATGTGACTTATCATAATGAAATTTATACAAGAGTAAAGTTAGCCCCACAAGAAAGTTCTAAGCATAGTTGGATTTATGATAGAAGATTTTGAAAAGGAATTTTAATGGAGATATATCTCACATGTGTGAGGGTTCTAGGAGTAGTTTGTCACATGATTGGATTCTACTATGTGAGGAGATCATTTATTCCAAATTTGATATCATGCATCAAAGCAAAAAAAAAGTTATTAAGGCTCAAATTTGTCTTCTTAGATAGATTGTAAGGGTCCCCATAGTCAATTTTTCAAGACGTAAAGATCGAGCAAGTCTCAAGGAGATCAATGGATTGAATTTACTCCAAGATGTTAGGAGGTAGTGAGATGGAAAGAAGTGTATAATTTTTAACTAAGAAAAGTTAAAGGATATAAATAAATAGTGAGTGGGTTTTCATATAAATTGATCTAATGGTGAGTGTTTCTAATTAAAGACCTAGTTGATCTATAGAGATTGAGAGTGCATATTGAGTCAACATTGTAAGGGTGTATGCGATGAGTTCAAAGTGACCAAGGTTTAACATTTGAGCATTTTAACATATGAATTAAAGCTTGAAGAAGATTTATGGTGTGAGATTGTTCTAAATCCAAGGTGACATGATATGTGATCATGGTTTTCAAAGTTTAACTCTGACCATTTGCATTTGAATATTTGAATTTACAAAGGAAAAACTAGTACTCTGTATTTTGGGAATAACTTTCAATACAAGTAGAATTTATCATGATGTAAAAAGAAAACTTATAGATGACTCAAAGGAACTTTTGGTAAAATAGAATTTATTTCTGAAAGAGTATAAAAACATAGTTATGAAGGTTCAAGGTTTTCTATGTTTTTGTATATATAGTACAAGTGACCCAAGAAGATTGTTTGAGCTTGTTTTGATATTGTTTCAATGTATCTTAATGAATTGGATATTAGGGAGTGTTTTAGAATCCATGAAGACCATTTTTTTTCATTATGAAGGTTTGACCATTTGTATATAGTATGAATAAATATTAATATGGTGATTGTGTGTTCATTCATGGTGAATGTGTGGACATAATGTTGATTAACCTTGTACAAAAGAGTAGAATAATGACTATAAGAATTTAAGGATGAATAATTGGTCATGTATTGTGGACCTATACATTTGGAAGTGGTCCTATATTCTAATTTTGATTGATGATTTGATAACTGGGTGAATAGATTTCCATGAGACCTATAAGAGCTATAAGCACCTTATTAAAAAGTGTAGCTACTTAAGGGTGACCTAGAGATGTTATGGCCAACCTATGAATATTGTTTTAATTTATGTCTTGATGAGATATATGCCTTAAGGGTTAAGTCATACCTAATGGTTAACCAAGATGTTGTTGATCATAAATGCTCTATAAATAGTGAAATTAAAGATGGTGATTTCTAGACCTTAGTGGAGAGACTTGGGAGAGATTTAAGAGAGACTTGTGTGTGTGAATTATAGAGTGAAGGAGGGGTAGAGAGATATGTAGATGAGTTAAATATACTAATATATTGAAGACTATTTATATGACTTGTAGGTCATAATTTTATTGGCATATTAGTGATCTTGTAAATTGAGTGTGAGCGAAGGTGAAGAGTGATAAGCATACGTCCATCATCAAGTGTTCTAGAAATATAGCTAAAGGTAGATGTGTTCATAGGTTTTTTTGTGGTACCTTAGAATATAAGGTGGTTTTAGCCTCCTTAAAAGGTGGATCTTGTTAAAATTTTGATTATTGTTGTAGATCAGCTAGACAGGTGTTGTAGTACCTTGTGAGATTATAGTATCAAAAAATAGGGATTATAGTTCCCTGATCAGTTGTAGCTAGTCTAAATTAGTTCTTGTTATTATAGGATAGTAGTTTAATTATAGGTTTTAATGTGTTTTCTTTCTCAAGAGGTTTTCCTACATATGTTATGTGTTATGTGATTGATATTACATTGTCTATCTTATTCATTACTATGAATGATATGTATGCTTCATGAATGCTTACGGTAATTTTTAAAGAACTTGAAAGTGCTTGAAATTGAAGTTGGATTATTTAGGCTTACTGATTCATCCCCCTCTCAATTATTTTACCTATAATAATTGATATCATGATAGGTCCTTTGGTAAAGGCTTGACAGCTTGAAAGTGATCCAAGGTATAATATGGGTAGTCATCAAGGAAGTTTCTCTACTAAGCAAGCACCAATTTTAAATGGATCCAATTATGCATTTTGGAGTGATAGGATGAGGACATACATTATGTCCTTATGGTTTGATGTATGGTAATATATTATGGATGGTTATGTTGCTCCTATGTTCCTCCATCTAGTATTGTATAAAAAAAGTTGTTTGAGAACAATTCCAAGGTGATGAATGCTCTTATTTGTGGTCTTTCAAAGATTGAATACACCAAGGTAATCCATTGTAAATATTACAAAGAGATATGGAAAAAAATTCAAATCGTTTATGAAGGAGATTCAAAGGTCAAGCTTGCTAAGTTCTAAAGTCACATAAGGCAATTTGAAAGTCTCAAGATGAATGAAGAAGATACTATGGCATCCTTTTTTTAGAGAGTTTATAAGATTTTTAACATCATCAAAGGTCTTAGAGATAACCTTGAATAATCTAATATAGTTAAAAAGGTATTAAGGTCTCTATCCCTAAAGTTTGATCTAAAGGTATCTACTATAGAAGAAAGTCATGACTTTACTCAGTTGAAGATGGACCAATTGGCAACCTTACTACCTATGAGATGAGGAAGAATGATGATAGACCACCAAAAAAGGAAGTAACATTAAAGATAGAGATGAATACAAAGAATAAGTTCTAAGGTAAGAAACCCAAATATAATGGAATTTTTGATATAGATGAAGATGAATTAATTGATTTGATTTCAAAGAAATTAGGAATAGGTTCAGGCAAGTATAAAGGTAAATTGCCCCTCAAATGCTTCAATTGTGGTGATATAGGACATTTTACTAAAAATTACCCTCATAAGTATAAGAAGGATGATGAATAAGAGAATGATCAAGGTCATGATGATGGAGAGAGATCATTTAGCTTTTATAAAAGAAAAAAAGGATTCAAAATGTTTGATAACAAGAATAAGTACTTCAAGGATAAGAAGAATCTCTATACTAAAGAAGATTGTAGCTCATTAGATGAGAGTAAAGATAGTGACCTAGAGTATGATCATGAATCTTATTTTCCTATTGAATATGAAGCTCTGTTCATGGTTGAGGAAGGAAGTTACTCACATCAGAAGGTGTCTACTTGGAGTGATTTAGATGATGATGAAGATGAGGTGGACTATGAGACTATATTGATGATTCTCTTAAATAACTTAAGATTGAGAATAATATTAATAAGAATATTAAATCTAAAATCAAGAAGTATGAGGATAAATTTAGTGTGTATGAGGTAAGATTGAATGAAGACACCAAGGATCATGAAGATATGATCAAGAATTTTAATTGTCAATTGTAAATTCTATCTACATGCCTGCAAACTAAAGAATATGAATATTCAAGGTATGTTTATAAAAATGAGTCTTTGAATCTAAGATAGAAAAGATAGATATTAAGTTGAATACATTTATGAGATTTAAAAAGAGTTCATGTGATTTAGACAATATTATGAGTGGTCAAAAGCATGCTAGTGATAAAACTGGTCTTGGATATGAATAAAGATAAAAGAATGTAACTTAAGACAAGATGAAGACTAATGTGCATTGGGAAAATCATACATTGAATATAAATAATCACACAAGGAATGAAGGTGCTAGTAGAATAAAGACAAATTAGATTAGACAACCAATGCCATGAGATATGCAAGATTCAATGGTTATTATTACACATATAATCAATTTGGTCATAGTGATATAGAGTGTAAGAGACCTATTAGAAATGAGTTTGAATGGAATTATGATGGGGGCCATTAGTCAAAAGGTGTGAATGAAGTTAAGTTATTTAATTATCATGACATATGACATATTTCATATTTCTATACAAATAAGGTATGGAAAGATGCATTTCTTGCAAAAGGTATGGTTTGTTATAACTGTGAATAGAGACATCACATTGATAGACTCTCTAATCAAAGGCCATCATGTCAAAATAAGTTCAATCAGGCCCCTAAAATGCAAGGAAGAAGGAAAGTTAACACATGGAGCCAAAGGTGACAAGTGTAAGTCATGATGCATCTATAGGTCTAAGTAATCTATTCGCTATGGTGAAGAATACTTTATAATTTGAAGAGTACCAAGAGGTCTCATTATCTGCTCATGTTGGGAATAAAGAGATGAAACTCAAAGAGAAGACCAAGGTGTTAGTTGAAGCTAGTCCTAAGGTATGTATGGATCCAAGTGAACATCCTATTATTTCTAAGCATGAATCATGAAAATAACATTAATTATTTTTTCCTAATGATGAGATTTTAAGCTATAAGGAAGATTGTACAAATGAAAAGGTATGTCATGAATCTTTGTTTTATCCATGTATTAACAATTCCATTTTAGAAGAGAAGGAAAATGTTGTGGTGTTTGAGCATGTTGTTTCTCTTAAACTTAAGAAGAATAAGAAGAACTACATGTATTAGATGACTAAGGAGGAGAAATAATATGAGGAGGTATGGGAAAATATTGATTTCACATTGTTTTAGGACATTATAAAGTAGGGTATCTCTACCTATGCTTCTTAGGAGACAAATTTTATTATGGAGAAGCAAGTTTATGTGCTCAAGATGATAATTCCAATCAAAGAAGGTCTTTGGTTAAGGGGGAAAAATAACTTCATGAGATTTCTCATAAACTTGTGAAGGAGCTATTTTTTGGGGTCATAATGGGTATATTTAGATGGCATAATGAGTTTAATGTAATCTCAAGAAGCGTTTGGTGCTTATACAGGTTTGTGCATTTATTTTTGATGTGTTCTAGGTTTTTTTGAGGTCTGAAGGTATGTTTGTGACACTTGAATATATTTTTGTGCGCTCTTAGTTTTATTAGTTTTTGGCTTAATGACAAGTAGGCCTAAAATGGTTTATAGGAATTTTATGTTACCAAAGGTATGGAGGCTCAATTTTTGGTCTAAAAGTGTGTGATGGGTGTCTCCAGGTGTGCAATAAGTTCCAAAGGTGTGCATTGACTAGAAGGAAGTTTGTTGACCTAGTTTTTTTTTACTTTTTAGGGTTTTTAGGCTATGATAGAAAAGTGGTATGCCTTATGATTTGATGTGTAAGGATTATTAATCTATTTAATGGGCCAAATGGGTTGTCAAAACAAGCTTCAAAAAGATCTGAAGGTTTGTGAATTTTAGGTTATTCATTATTTTTGTCAAGATGGAGGCCTAATTATATATTAGGTTTGTGAAGGAAGTTGTTTTAGAATATGAAATAGGAAATGCACATTGGTGTTCTTGAGGGGGAATATGAAATTGATTCATATATGAAGTTTCATGTCTTGAATATGTGTCTACTAAAATTTATGGGCTTTGTAAGTTCCAATTAGGGCTATAAGGAGACTAGATAGGCCTAGTGTGAAGAAGAGTGATATTTGCTTAGTTTATAAAAAATATTAAGGTGTATTTATTTCATGGAGAGTTTTTATGTTGGTTTAGATAATTTTTCCTATTTGGTGAGTGGCATGAAGTTTTGTTGATGGCCCTTTTGGTAGCTTGAGGGAGAAGGCTAGTAAGCTTGTTTGGTGGTTATTCATGTGTGTGGAGATATGAAGATGATGGAGATGTGAAATGGATCAAAAATATTAGGGAGAGTACCTATTAGATTTTTATTGGTGATTTACATCAGAATCAAGTTGTTTTTATATGTTATTTCTTCATTAGTTTCATTGCTTGATTGAAGAGAGTGTTGGCATGGAGCAAGAAGATGTTGTCAAGGCAAGAAGAGGTACGTTTAAGGTAAGGGGGAATTTGTATCATCTTTCCAAGATGGTCCTCTCTTTTTTTTTATTTTAAATTCCTTAGTATTATATTTTTCCCACTTTGTCAGTGTGTCAAAGGGGGAGAAAGTTCCTGTTGTGAAGTGTTTGAAAAGTGAGAAGGAAGGTGAGTCGTATATTGCTATATATGATGGATTGTTGACATCAATGAAAAAGGGAGATATTGTTGGAAAATTTTTAATGATTTCATGGAGGTGTCTTTGTGAGTATATGAATTTTTTTGATAGCCTAAGTGAAAATGACAAAGTGTGTAATGTGCTTGTCCTAGTATGCTTGAAGTATGTTTTGTTGATCTTCTATTTTTTCATGGTTAAATATATTTAGGTATGATTATGGTGATTTGAGGATGTGAAATATGTCCCTAATATGTTTTATATACTTTAAGTTCTTGGGTACATAGGTGGAATTCATCTGGTTGTCCATAGTTTTCATCTAGACACTTTGGGTTTAGTGGCAGAAAATCTGACTAGGCAATTTAATAATGCCATAATTGTCATGTATGGATGAATCAAGGGGATTTTTTAATATGGTTGTGATCACATTATTCCCTAGTTATTATGTGATAAATATTAGGATATGCACATAATCACTTCAAAATATATTAAAGTGTAAAGTCTGGCTTCCACGCATTTCAATATTATTTTCCCATAGCCAAATTTGCATGAGGCAAAAAATAGACAAGTAAGAATTTTGATGGTAGTATATCTCTCATGTGTGGAAATTTCAGGAGAATTTAATCATATGATTTTGTTCAATTTTGTTCTTGTTTGTTATGAACCAAATTTTAGGTGATGTGATGTAGTGCAACAAAAGATATGCATGTGCAAAGTTGGGCTCCCAAGTATTTTGACACTGTTTTCTATGTTCAAATATAGCCAAGTAAGCATTTTTTTGACATCATATATCATACATGTGAATGTTTTAGGAGAAAATTGATATATGGATGGAATACCCTATGTGAGAGTATCTTATACACTAAATTTAAGATTATGTAACTAAGCGCAATGAAAGTTATACAAGAGAAAATTTGGTCTCTCAGGAAAATATTTTGAGAAGACATTTTAATGGTGATATATCTCACACATATGAGAATTATAGGATCAATTTATCATATGATTATATTTTCCTATGTGATTATGTCATTTATTCCAAATTTTATATCATGCATCAAAGCACAAAAAAAGTTATTAACGCTCAAAGTTGGCTTAGCAAACAGATTGCAAGGGTCCCCATACTTGTTCAATTTTGTAAGTAGTTAAATATAAAGTAAGTCTCAAAAATATTGATGGAGCACATTTGTTCCAAGATGTTAGGAAGCATCAAGATGGTAAGAAGTGAGTTATTTTTAATCACTAAGCAAAGGTAAAGGATAGAGATAAATGATGACCGGGAGTTCATACAGATTGATCTAATGGTGAGAATTACTAGTTAAAGACCTAGTTGATCCATAGAAATCAATGGTGTGTATTGAGTCAACATTGAAAGGGTGCATGAGACAAGGTCAAAATGGTTGAGGTTTAATGTTTGAAAATTAACACATATGTGTTAAGGTTTAGAGAAGATCAACAGTGCAATATTGATTGAAAGTTGTGAGGACATTAGATGCAAGCATAGTGTTTAAAGTTTAATTGTGACTGTTTGCATTTAAATATTTAAATTTTCAAAGGAAAAACTAGTACTTTGTATTTTGGCTCTAACTTTCAATCTAGGTAGAGTTTTTTCATGGTGTAAAAAGTGAACTTGTAGAGGAATCCAAGGAACTTATATAAATATTTATTTGAAAATATAAAAGTGTGTATAGACATAGTTATGAAGGTTCAAAGTTGACTATGTTTTCTTATATATTTTTCAAGTGACCTGAGAAGATTGTTCGATCCTGTTTTTATATTTTTTTGATATCTATTTATGAATTATCTATTACAGAGTGTGTTTGACTCTATGGAGACCATCTGTGTGCATTATAAATGTTTCACGATTCATATATAGTATGAACAAAGCTTAAGATGGTGAATGCTTGTTTGTTCATGCTAACTATGTGCACAACATATTGATTGAGCTTGCATAAAAGAGTGCATGGATGACTGTAAGCATTTTAGGATGACTAATGTGTAATTTAGTGTGGACATATAAATTTTTAAGTGGTCATATGTTCTATTTTTTCTTGATGATGTGATAAATGGGAGAATAAGTCCCCATGAGACCTATAAGAGCTACAAGGGCCTTATTTAAAGGTGTAGCTACTTAAGGGTCACCCATAGATGATATGACTGACCTATGAAGATTTTTTTGAGATGTGTCTCAATGATATATATTACTTAAGGGTTAAGTAATGCCTAATGGCTGACCAAGATGGTTTTGATCATAAATTCTCTATAAATAGTGAAATCAAAGAAGGTGATTTCTAGACTTTGGGGGAGAGATTTGATAGAGGCTTGTGCATGTGAATTATGGAGTAAATGAGGGGTATATTATCCTATGGATGAGTTTAGGAGTATAATATAATGAGGATTATTTGTATGACATGTAGATCATAATTATTTTTGTAGATTAGTGCTCTTATAGATTGAGTGTGATTAAACATGAAAATTGATAAGTAGAGGTCCATCACCAGGTGTTCTACACATCAAGACAAAGGTGTATATGTTCACAATTGTTATTTTGGTAGCTAAAAATTTAAGGTGATTACAACATCCTTGAAAGGTGAATCTTGTTAAAATTCAAGTTGTTATTGTAGCTCAACTAGATAGGTGTTGTATCACCTTATGAGATTGTAGTCTCACTAAATAGGGATTGTAATTCCTTGATCAGTTACAAATTATCTAAATTGGTTATTTTTATTATAGGATAGTATTCCAATTGAAATTTCTAGTGGGTTTTCTCCCCTAAGAGGGTTTCTCACATATGTCATGTGATTTATCTTGCATTGTCTCTCTTAATCATTGCTATGAATGATGTGTATGCTTCATGAATGCTTATGGTAATTGTTTAAATATCTTGAAAGTGTTTTAAATTGAGGTTAGATTATTTGGGCTCATTAATTTACCCCTCCCTTAGTTATTTTACCTCTAACACTCTTAAACTCTATTCCCAAAGCCTTAGATCTTGTTACCCTATTCTTTGAAAATTTTACCAATTGTAAATTTTCATCATTGGTCCTATATATTATTCTTTCAAGTTCATCCTTGAATTTATTTGTAGCTATTTGTGGGAGGTTCTCAAAATTGGTCCTATTGACTAATTCCCTTGTAAGGGTAATCACATTAGCAAACTTCATGTATTTTATAATTTCCAAGGCCTCAATTTCATGATTTATAAAATATCCCAATAGAGTCTTCATATATGTATGTCAATCGAGGGAACCATCCTATTTTTCCATTATATAATTAAGGTGCCATGATGCATCCATGATGGACATTAAATTCAATTGATTGAAGGCACTATTTCTAGAGCACTGAACCAAGAAATTTAATCTTTTCTCTAACTCTTTAAATTGGTACCAAAGTTTAATCACCTTTGTTTTATATGATTGTATTCCTACTTTATAAACTAATATATTATGAATTTTCTTGTTAATCTTATTAGATACACTCTGTACATCATCTATTATCTCCCAAGGATTCTATATATTCTATCTCCGTAGCAACATCTATTTTATTCCTCTTTGATTTTATACATTTATTTCATTGCTTCACCAGTTGAGTCCACAAAAGCATATAAATATTCAATATATTCATTAGGATAATTTTTGGATTTATTTTCCAAGGTAAATAGATTTTATCTTTGTTCAAATTTCATTTCTTTCCTTGTATCTAAATTAAATTACTTCATCTTCATTACCCTTTAGATGGCTCTTCTCTTTTTGTCAAATTGGGTCGATATTATAGGAAACTCTTTGAAAACTAGGTTGTCTCTCAACCATTATATTTTTTCATCTCTTTTAACCATTGGGAAATGATAATTTCCCCTATTCCTACATCTTCTAAGTTCATATATTTATATGTGGAAGGTTGAGGAGTAATATGGGGAGGTATTATTTTTAGTAGTACTAATTATCCACTTATTTGTATTAGGAATTGGAGAGGTGGATAGAAAATTCTTTCCCATGGTGAAGGTTCTCTTAATGGATTGACTTCAGCCACATACTTGGTCAAGCTTGAGATTTTCTCAATAGTCATAGTGGCTAACTGTATGGGTGAAGATTGTGGCATACAAAAATCTAGTTGAGTTGAATGTTTCTTTAAGACTAGTGACATTTTAAGGTTGTGAGTAAAAAATATAACCCTACTCTTAAAAAAAACTCATTTACTTAGATCCTTTAATTGATTTGAAGTTGAAATAATGTGAGAGTCAACAAAACTAGACAAAATAATATTTAGAACAGATGGTGGCAAATATATAATTAGAATATATACACTAGAAATAAATGAAACAATATAATAGACTACCTCATTTATGTTTTGTATTTACTCTACCATGAGTATTTTATAGTACAAAGTTCCAACTAAAGTTTATTCATCTTTTAGGCATTTTTAGCTCATAGCTTTAACAATTTCCAACTTTGTATACTCATCATTTGGGGATGCCTCTTCACTTATTATTGGTTTTGACCCCTTCATTTTTTATACATCTTCTCTACCTTCATTATTTTAATACTAAATTAAAGATATTACATGTCTATACTCTTCTTCTTCTACTCCCTCCTCATTAAGAGGTTTCTCTAATGTGGGGAGACCAAAATATGTTCTTTATCCTAATCATTTGACTTAGAGGAGGTGGAAGGAACCATAGGTTTAATATGGTAAGTGACCATAGGGGGAGTGGAAGGTGAGGGAGATGGTGAAATGACTAAAGGAGCTATAGTGGTGGAAATTATCACTATAGGTGGTGGTGAAGGAATGGTTAGTGGGACAAGAGTGGTGAAAAAAAGGGTGAATGGAGTAGGGTATGGTATGGTAGGGAGTGATTGAGGAGATTAGTCCTCACTAATGGTATTGGATGGAAGTGTAATTACTATAGGTGCATACGGAGAAAAAGGAGCAACTAAAATAGACATGAAATAATCCTGTAGAAACATGGGGAAAATAACCCTTGCTACACCCTTAACTATTGGTTTGTCTATGGATATGTGTAGTTGGCTTGTGGTTTGCATAAGTCTTTTACATATTATTTTATATTTATTTATGCATTATTATATTTAATATTTTGACCTATGGGTGGCACATGGTCCTTTTAAACTATATATAAAAGGTATGGTTAGTTATTCATCATCATATTGAGTATTCATTCTTATTGAAAGAATTTGGGAGGTTGCCTCCTCGAAGTGGCTTATTTTTTATTCATATTTTATGCTATAATTCCACATAGTTATGATATACTACTGTATATCTTCTTATCTGGTGAATTAATATCATTCTAAGTTGTATCAAAGCATTGATTTGGGCCATAATCAGGTCAAAACCCTATATCTTTAAATTTGGATATATCTTGTAAATGGTTGTGAATTTATATAAAATTATTTTACTAGAGTTTTGAAGTAATTGAAGTATGTTTCCATTAAAATTTCAACTCATTTGGATATATTTTTGAAAATTTATCACCATTTTAGGGTTTTTCATAAATTTGCTCCATAGCTCATAATTTGTATAATTTTTCAATTTTTTTTATATTTTTGGAAACCTTGAAAAAAATTAGTTTGGGAATATTATTTGATATTTGTGATTTGAGGTTTAAATATTCAAAAACTTAGTGGTCAAAGTTAGGTCAATGGGGAAAATTAAGGTGCACCATCAAGCCTTTGTATGGTGTGTCCTAATACCCATGGATGGGAGAAAGGGAAAGAAACCACCAAAACCCCTTTAAGGGATGACATGGAGTTTGAATCATCTGATATAATTTCTCAAATCCAATCAAACCTACATTGACTAATGCATAAGGATGTGCAATTCCAAACTCAAATATCATTAATGAAAGGGGAGCTTAATGGCATGAAAAATCAACTACATCAAATCATGATAAACTTGGTTACCATTTCATCTCATTTACCACTCAACAACCCTTTACTTTTTCCTTCTAGTCCTCATCCTAGTAATACTAACACTATCGATATGGGGATAACACTAATGTTGCCAAAATTAGACTTGCACAAGATTGATGGTAAGGATCCACTCTCTTGGATCACTAAAATTGAAAATATATTTGATTTACACCAAATTCTTAGCTCTCAAAAGGTGGTTGTGGAATCTTTTTATCTAGAACCTAAGCCATTTATTTGGTATCATTGGTTTTTTTCTCAAAACAAGAAGACTGGTGCTCTTGTTACATGGTCAATATTTTTTGATGAATTGATGTCTCATTATCAGGATAATGTTTCTAAAAAAAACCTTAACCAATTATCCAAACTATGGAAACCAAGAACAATTAAGGATTATTTTCATCAATTTCAAAATCTATCCTTACATTTGGAGGATATCACTGAGGTAAATCTGATTAACCTTTTTTTGGGTGGATTAAAAGATAGTATTCAATTTGAGGTTCATATGTTTAACCTCACATATGTATCTAAAGCTATACCAAGGGCATGCTTGGCAGAAGAATAAGAGATGATCAAACATCATCCTTTCACTAATAGTCAAGAATGCACCTTCCCAAATCCATCATGACCTCAACCCAGAAGATTAACACCATAACAAATGGATGATAAGTGTGTTAAAGGGTTGTGTTATGGTTGTGATAATAAATGGAGTAAAAGTATTAGATGTGCTAAAAAGAATTTATTTTACATTGAAGGGGTTGATGAGGATGAAGAAGATGAGGAGGAATTTGTTGATGGTTTTGAAGGACCTAAGAATGAATTATAGATTCTCAACCTATTATCTCCTACCATGCCCTTGTAGGTATTTATACTACTCATACTCTTAAGGTGGTGGGTTTTATTAAGAAATAGAAGGTCACAATGTTGATTGACTCAAGTAGTACACACAATTTCATCAATAGTAAGTTGGTTGCTCATTTGAATTGTTTCATCTACCCAGCCCCAGAGTTTCAAATCATTATTGTTGATGGTGGTACAATTAATCACTCTAGAAAATGCCATTATATTATGTTAGCAATGGGGGTCTATTTACTATATTATCTTATGTTTGCTATTCCTATGGGTGGGACTGATATTATTTTAGGAGTATAATAACTCACCACATTAGGTACTATTGAGATGAATTTCCATGAACTCTTCATGTATTTTTATTCTAAAGGCAAGCCATTGGAACTATGAGGATTAAGATTTAAATATATTCAAATGATTAGTTCACATCATATGAACAAGAAGCTAAAAAAATGTGCTAAAGGATTTGTGGCACATTTGTTCCCCATTGATGTCCAACAAACTAAGGAGTCTACCCATCCTGAGTTACAACAAATATTGGATGAGCATTCAATTATTTTTGGACCCATGCCAAAATATCTTCCTCCTAGTTATACTCATGATCATGTCATGAAACTCATTCCTAAAAGTATGCCACCTAATATTAGACTATACAGATATCCTTATGCCTAGAAGAGTGAAATTTAAAAAAAGGTACAAGAGTTGTTAGAGGTAAGTAACATTTGCCATAGCCAAAGTGAATATTACTCTCCAGTAGTCATGATGTAAAAGAAGGATGTAACTTAATAGATGTGCCTAGATTATAGAGAGTTTAGCAAGTTCACTATCAAAGATAAGTTTACTAATCATATAATTGATGATTTATTAGATAAATTGCATGGTGTTTTTTATTTCACCAAATTATATCTTTGCTCTAGGTATCATCAAACCTAGATTCATGAGGAAGACATTCCTAAAATAGCCTTCCATACTCATGAAGGCCATTATGAATTTTCGGTCATGCCTTTTGGTCTCACCAATGCACCATCCACCTTCCAGATTTTGATGAATATAGTTTTGAGGCCATTTAGTTTGTACTTGTGTTTTTTGATGACATCCTTATTTATAGAGAAAATTGGGAAGACCACTTACATCATGTGAAACAAGTACTCTCAGTTCTTGAGCAACATTAGTTGCATACTAAACTATCCAAATGTACTTTTGGAGTTTAAGAAGTGGAATATTTAGGTCATATTGTATCACATGAGTGAGTAAAAGTTGATCCTAAAAAAATACAAGCCATCATGGAGTGACAAATTCCCAAGACACTTAAGAAACTAAGGAAAATTTTGGGGCTAACTAGTGATTATCATAGGTTTGTCAAAAACTATGGTAGTATTATAGCATTGATCACTTGTTTATTGAATAAAGACTCCTTCCATTGGATTTATATAGATACCAATGAATTTGAACAACTAAAATAGATATGTACACCACCCTAGTATTGTCTAATCTAGATTTTTCTAAAACTTTTGTGGTTGAATGTGATGCATTTGGATATGGTATGGGTGCAGTACTCATGTAAGAGGGTAGGTCCCTTGCCATTTGAAGTCATCAAATAAAGGGTAAAAATCAACTCAAACCCATTTATGATTAAGAGATGATGGATATTCTACATGCATTCAAATAATGGAGACCTTATCTATTAGGTCATCACTTTCAAGTAAAGACTGCTCATGATAGCCTGAAATATTTTTTGGAACAATGGTTTTCCTATAAAAAATAACAAAAATGGGTGACAAAAATGTTAGGTTTTGATTGTGAAATAGTCTAAAATAAAGGAAAATAAAATGTGGTGGCCAATGCACTATCTAGGCAAGATGAACCAATTGAGGCATTTTCATGTGGCATGACCATTTATCAAATAGACTAGCTAAAGGAAGCAAGGGTAGGATGGGAGAATGATAGTATTGCCCATTTGTTGATTTAGAATCTATAGGAGAGTTTTGATGGGATTGAATATTTTACATGGAAGGGGAATGCATTATGGTATAAATATAGATTATATCTATGTCCAAATTATCTTTTCAAATAGAAAATCCTTTAAGAACTTCATGAATCTCCACTTGGTGGTCACTTGGGGTTTCTAAAAACCTATCATAGAGTCAAGAAGGATTTTTTTAGAAAGGAATCAATGGGGATGTACATAAATAGTTGGAAAAATGTATGGTCTATCAGCCAAATAAAGGTGAAACCATAAAAACCCTAGGTCTTTTATAACCCTTATCTATCCCTAGTCAATGATGGGAAGAGGTATCTATGGATTTCATTACTAGGTTACCATGATCTAAAGGTAGAAATGCTATCATAATTGTTGTGGATAGACTCACAAAGTATGCTCATTTTTGTTCTTTATCTCAATCATTGGTGGCTATTATAGTAGGTTTTGCCTTCCTCAATATATTTCATAAATTGCATGGTACTACCAAGATTATTATTAGTGATCAAGATCCCATATTCACTAGTAATTTTTGGATAGAATTATTTGCATGTTTGGGAAACCAATTAGCTCGTAGCTCATCCTATCACCCTCAATATTATGGACAAAATAAGGTTATCAACAAGTGTTTGTAAGGGTACCTTCATTATTTTGTGTCTAATAAACAAGATAAATCGGTTTGATGGATGCCCTTGGTTGAATGGTGGTATAATATGTTAGTGCATAATTCATCCAAAATGTCTCCTTTTATGGCATTTTATGAATACCATACTCTATATCTCACTTCACCCTTGAATATGCACCCAAAGGTATGTTTATTGGAAGAACACCTTCAACATCAACATAAAGTCTTTGTTAGTTTGTGTGAAAATTTAGCTTTGTCCTAGAATCACATGAAGCAACAAGCAGATCAACACAAGAGTGAGAGTTATTTTGAAATTGGTGATTAGGTTTTTTTTCCTTGAAACCATATAATAAGATGTCCTTGAAGTAATATAAAAAGGATAATAAGTTACCTCCCAAGTATTATGGTCCTTATCAGATCTTGCAAAAAATTGGTAGTGTGGCATACAAGCTAGAATTTCCTCCCTCCACTCGTATTCATCTAGTATTTCATGTACCTTTCCTTAATAAGGTAATTGGATAGATATTTAAAACTAAAACTAATTTATCAAAATTAGTGAGGAAGGGAGGGTTATTCTTGATCCTGAAGTGGCCCTTCAAACATGCACTAAGAAGCTATGGTCTAGATTAATTCTTGAGTATTTGGTCAAATGGAAGAATATACCTTCTCAAGATTCTACCTCTAAGGATGAATCATTCATGAAAAAACATATGAGATTGATTCAATATTGAGGACAAAATTTTTTTGAAGGGGAGGAGCATGCTACACTCTTAACCATTGGCATGCGTATGGATATGTGTAGTTGACTTGTAGCTTGCATAAATCTTTTGTAAATTATTTTACATTTATTTATGCATTCATATACTTATTATTTTTGCATATGGGTAGCACATTGCCTTTTTAGACTATATATAAGAGGTAAGGTTAGTTATTCATCATCATATTGAGTATGCATTCTTATTGAAAGCATTTGGGAGGTTGTATCCTCAAAGTGTCTTATCTATTATTCATATATTTTGTTATAATTCCATATAATTATGATATAATACTATATATATTATTATTTGGTAAATTATTATCATTCTAATATGGGTGACTATTGTAAGTGGTGAAAGAGATGTCATAGACAATGTGCTCTTTTACCAGTCTAGAGGATGTGTAGTTTTATAATTTTTAGTGGACATTCCCAAAAGTACAATAGTGGTATCTAGAAAAGTAGAAGCCAGATGAGGGTGGGTGAGGCCTCATAGAATTTACCTCCTTATTTTGGGGTTAGACTCCCTCTAGTTTCTAGACTCTTCTTGTAATTTTTTATGTTCTCTTGTAGGAGAGGGAGGTTGGTCTTTCCCTTCTAAATATTGTGTCTAAGTTAGAGGCCATTGATTGATACATGCTATCTATGTTGACTATTCCATCTCCTTATCTTATTATTTATTGATCTATAGATTATACTAAAGATCTTGAGTAAATATCATATAGATCTATTTATCTTTCATCTTAGTCCACACCTTAGTATCATCTAATGTATTATAAAAACAACATCATGATCATATTATTGAAGACCATATGAAATGTTCACCTTCTTATTTTCCTTGAGGTGATTGTGATATGTCTTGATTTTCTTGTTGGGGTCCCATTCCATAAATTAGGACACCTTTAGATAGTATTGGGATCTGAATTTCCCAACCTAGTGGAAATGTGGCCTAACCACAAATTTAAGTTATCTAATACTTAAAGGAGTTTTATAATAATATGTTTGATTATTAAGGCCAAGTTATTCATCATTTATATTTTAGAGTTGAAAATCATCCTCTTATTTCTTGTCATTTTATCTGGGATGTGGTGTGAAAGAAATAAAAGAGCTTCAATAATCCCTTTAATTATGATGATTGTGTATTCAGGGTAATACCAATAATCCCCCATTTTACCAATGTTTATTATTAGGTTTTCAAATAGAAAATTCATATAGGTACCATGGTTTGACTCATATACTTGAGGATATATTTCCTCACATATCCTTTCAATTTCAATTTTGAATCTGTACAAAAACATGAAAAAGTAATCTTTAGATATTATATTACCTAGATATTCTATTGAGGTTTGCCATAGCTCCCCATGTGTCTTGTGAACTCTACTTAATAGTTTTACTATAAAGATGACATATTGTAATAAAATCCATCATCTAGCCTTTGATTAGGATAGAAAATTTGTGCCTTCAATCAAGAACTTATGACTTCCCCCAAGATAATGTCCAACAAAGGGACCCATTCCACTTTTACATAAGTTGTGTTTTTGAAACCATATAATCTATTTAGGTCCATAATTATCATAATACCATGTATGAATTTAGAAATTCAATTGGAGGAAATTCCTCCCTTAGGATTTAGTCTCTAGCCCTTAACTATCCATTTTTTAATTTTCCATTTACTGCATTGTGCCCGAGCCAAACATTGGATGAGACTTGGTTATAGGTGGTCATAGGCCATGGAAGTATAAGGTACCTTTATAAATCCATGAAAATAATAACCACAACTATAGTTTTTATTTTCCTAAGGTATAATCAATCCCTGAAAAATGTTTCATTACAAAATAAATCTCTAAGTAGGTTTATGCAAGGCATTACCTCTAGTTTTTTTGTCATTTTATGGAGACCTTATGTTTTAATGGATAGTAGGTCATCGATATATTATTTATCATCTAAATATAATTATTCTTATTTAAATTTTGGTGTCATATACACTACAATAATTTAGAGTTTCAAATAGTGGAGGAACTTGAATTTGAGGTTACTTTTATCAAATACTATTTCTATGTATTTATGCTCCTAGCATAAGAGTACACTGAGGGGGCCTAAATATGCAATTAATTTGAAGAGGAGGCCATTATGTCAAACCTAAATATGTGATATATTCTAAAAATCATCTAGTTAATTATATTAATTTTAATGAAAAATTTATGGATATTTGGATGCCCAATGGCTCAAAATTGTGAAGTTTGATTGATATCTTGATAGAGAAATGACTAGCCTTTTCCTAAATTGGGCATATATTACCCAAAATTTTGAGTCTTGAATGCATTCATGTGTCATTAATGAAAATAATGGCCTTTTTTTTTCTTACCATTTCAATTTTAATGTGTCAATTAGATTTGGTAGGTTTACTTGTTTTCAAATGGAAAATATTTTTTAACTTTATGTGTCTAGTCATCATGTTCTCGATAGTTATCAAATTCTCATTTACCCACTTATTTTCATTTCAATCAATCTCATTTATGTGTAATTTGAGCATGTGTATCCTATATTATGCCACTTATCCAATTTTCATTCACTCAGGCCTTTAGATTTGCATATTGGCTTTATATACTTTTCATTCATGAGTTAACATAGTGTTTCCATGTAGATAAATCTCAGTCTTATGGGGACTTAGAGGCATGGGATTGGAGGTGCTTGGGCATTTTAGAATTTTCACATCAATGTATATGTTCTATGTAATGGGATATTGACATGGGGCATGACTTTGGGGCCTTAGAGGCATGAAGACTTGGAGCCATGGGACAATTGAACAATCAAATTTACTTTAATACTTTCATGATTCTAAGTAAATGATAATGTGCCAAGTGTTGAATGCTTGTAAATTAGAAGATCATAACCATTAGATTATAGGAATTGAGAGCTGTTAGACTATGTTAATCCTCCTATGATTCTAGGTTGATGATAATATTCCAAGTGTCAAATGCTTAAAATTAAAAAGATCAAAACCATTAGACTACATGAACCTAGAACCATTAGACTGTGTCAATCCTTGTAAGATTTTGAATTAATGACAACATGCCAAGTTTTTAATTTTCTAAACTCTTAAGATAGGGACCATTAGAATTTTCTTTACTTTCAAAGCTTTTAGGGTCCCATGTAATGAAAAAGTGTCATGTGGTGTGCTCTTGGGGCATGAAGACTTAAAAGTGTTTTTCCTTAAGGCATGAAAGGTTCCATGTAGCTTTGTAATACCTCCTTTCCATGTATCATAACTCAAGGAACTAAAATAATTATAAACTTTTCATGAAAGGTAAAGGTTTTGAGTAATGTGGTGATGCCACATATCTTGATTTTGTCGAATAAGGGTAGGGACTAATCATGAATGAATAAGAAGTCTTCATCAATAATCCTATGATCATTGAAAGAAAACATAGGAACACTAAGATTAAGACATTAGTTTTATTAGTCCAAATAAATCATGAAAACTATGAAAATCCAAGGTTAAGATAAATCAAGAAATCAAGATGACCATTCAATCTTTCATTTTCATAGTTTCGGGTCTTATAACTTTAGAATTTTGAAGACAAACTTATATTTTTTTAGAAATAAATTCATATCATGGATTCCTAAAGTTTATAGGACCCTAAATAAATATATTAAATAATAACATGTCCTTATTTGAATTTTTAAAATGGAGTGTGTGTTAGGTCAAAACAAAAATATCAAAATGGTATGCACATATGGGCTAATAACCAACTCCATAAAAAAATCAATGAAAAGACTAATTATAATCTAAGGTCCCCCCTCTTTGAATTTTGAAACAATATGGAAAATGGTGTGAATGTGCCAAAATAATGAGATAAAAATGTTATAATTAGGAAGATATGAAGAAGGAATTACAGAACCAATAACTCTCATTCATAATGAGGATAAAATAGGGCTTGGTATAATTATATGATTACAAAAAATAATGCAATGACATAAAGTATTACAAAATAATATACTAAATTCAATCATTTTACTTCAAAACAAAGTATTTCATGTTTAATATTTAGAGCTTGTGTGCCTTGAATTAATCGATTGGGATGTTTATTTTGAAATAGATACATTAAATAAGTTTTTTAATGGTGATGCATTAAAATGGTATATGAGATCTTGCTTGATCTACCATCCTTTGACAATAAATAAATATTTCCTCATAAGCCAAACTAACATTCATAATTTGAAGACTATGAGCCTATTCTTATTGAGGAATATATTCCATTAGATGGCCATAATTAATTACCCCTTACCCCTTATGCTGAATATCATTCTAAAATTGCCTTAAAAAGAGAAAACCTATTTCAAATTTAGAATAATAGAAAATCTTAAAATATTTTAAGTTGAAGCATTAATGTTAACATAAGAAGACAAAGGTCATCTAAAACTCCTAACAAAAGTTAAATAATTATTTATTTGTAATTATTTTGAAATTATTTTTATTTATCCATCAATAGAAATTCAAAATATTTTTATGAATCCTAGTATCAATATGATCAATTATTTTTTGAAAATGCATCCTAAGGTAGCCTTGCTAGTCAAAGATGAAATTTAAATATTACTAGGTGGTGGGTTCATATGGACCATTGATTTTTCATCATGGATATCTAACATTTTATTAGTTTAAAAAATTTATGGGTGTATTTGAATATGAAATGAATTCATGGATTTAAACAAGGTTTCTCCTAAAGAATGACTTTCCTTTGCCTGCTATATATATTATAGTGGATTTCATATAAGGGTATGAGATGCTAACCTTTATGGATGGTTTTGTGGTATATAATAAAATAAAAATAAATCTCATGGATCAGTTTAAAATAATGTTACCACACCATGGGGAAAATTTGTTGTGGTTATGTTTTTGGACTTGAAAATTTTGGTGCTACTTATTAGCCAACCAAAGCACACATATTTCATGATTACATGCATGATACTATTGAATATTATTTTGATGTAATTTTAGGTAAATAAAAAAATTGTTAGGATTATGTTAAATACTTATGAAATATTTTTTAAATACTATGCAAGATTAAATTTTGATTAAATTTAAATAAATGTGTCTTTGGTGTCACATCAAGCAATTTTATGGATTTTCTTATATTTCAAAGAGGAACTAAAGTATAATATAAAAATTCAAATATATAATTGGTATGCCAATGAACACTATCTCGAATCATTTGATAAGTTTACAACACAAAATATAGGTAATACAAATAATTATAACACAGTTCATTAGCAATACCCAACCTTTTTTAGGTTTATACATGAAAAAAAAATATTTGGGATAAACAATATCAAAGGGATTATAATAAAATAAAACATTAGTTTGAAAATCCATCTATCACGATGTTGACAATTCCATAAAATCCATTATTATTGTACATTTTTTTGGAAGCACAATGTCTAAGAAGGGGGTGAATCAATTTTCAAAAAATTTCAATCAATTGCCCTCAAACTTTCATAAATCATTCAAAGTAACTTCCTGATCTCATAACACACTAAGAACCAATCAAATGAGCATGAAACAAGATAACACATCACATATGTGGGAAACCCTCATGGGGAATAAAACCAAGTAAAAAAAAAGCTTGGAAAAATTATCTTATAAGATAATGTATAAAATTTATTTAAGAACCAACCCAACATAGAGCACCAACCCTAGATTTATCAACCACCTACTCTACTTTAGCAAGCACCCACTTGCTAGGATGATAAAACCCCTATGACTAAGCACCAACTTAGTTAAAATACACTTAATCAAGAAACATACTACAAGGATATTCCAAATCCCTCTTGACTAGGTACCAACTCAGCCAAGACCAATTCTATAAACACCAACCTGCAAGTAAGCTTCAACTCCCTCTTTCACCAACAACCAACTCAATCAATCACACTTTTTTCTTCTACTCTTCCACTTAGATATATATCTACTCTATCTAATATCATAAATTAGGAACACATATCTTATTAATCTATGATATCCTCTCCATACACAATGATCAATCCTTTAGCTCTAATCCACTTGATCTCTCTCAAAACTGCCTATAGGATTCTTCACTCAACTATCCCTCTTTAAGACTTAATAGGTCATGTGTCTTTAATATTCAACTATAGAACACCTATATGATCTTCATTATATGATTATTTTCTCTCTCTTTAGGGTTTAAAACATGTTTCACAACCTCCTTAGGCTCATTTATTTATCAATCCATTCACTTACTCTTCACACATACAAACAGGCCAAAAATGCCTTGTTTATACAATCATCTATTGTTCATATACCACTTTATCAACCACACAACCCTAATGATGAAAAGCTTAAATGACATAATTTTGTCAAACTATTCAATCTTATTATCTTCCATCTACCTCATGTTCTTGAAACATCTTTCATTAGTTCTCCCCTATCACAAATAATTTCCCACAATATTTTCATTAATACAACTATATATCCTTTCATGCTTAGAATCCATTGTGAAAATATTACATAGAAATCTTGAAAATGTCATAAAAATAGGGTGTACATAGTTGGTGATTGAACCCCTAATTATTATATTGAAAAAAAATCTAAATCTTACAATGTTACAAGATATTATTAACTTGATGACACCTTTATAAAGTGTTATAATGCCTCAATTTTGATTATGTTTGAAATTAATAACATACTCTAAATATCCCCTAAAGAATTGATTGTTATGTGTTGTTTTAGATTTGTTGAGATGTGGAGAATAGGATCCTATGTAAATTTGCAAATTTTGTTCCAAACAAGCGTACACAAATGTATACTAAGGTGAAGACAGACTGTGAGAGAATAAAATGAAGTTGGGTGACAATAAGATAAGTGATTTTTTGTGTTTTTTATAAGTTTATATATTGTATTATTGTGGTACTTCACATACTCAGTGTATTAACTTTATATGTTTGAGTTATTTAAAGAAAAAGTACCTATGCATATGAACTAAGAGAAAGCATAAGCTAAAGGTATAAAAATTATAATTAGTCTTCATAATAAATGTCCTTAGTAGAGTAGATCCAGTTATAAGAAAAACCATGGGTTGTTATATGTATATAAACTATCCATTTGTAAAGTCTATTGGAAAGAGATTACAAAATGAATAATGGCAGAGTTTCAAAAGACCATCAAGAAACCTTGAAACCAATAATTCTTTGAGTAAATGTCCAACATTTATCCTTGGATTTAGATGAACTCTAGATACCTACAATATTTGAGATATTCATTATAAACCATTGTTTAAACAAGAAACATTGTGATATAAAGCACAAGTGTCTATTGGAAATGGTGTATTGGATTATGATAGAAGTTTTTAGAACCATGGAAAATCCGTAAACCCTATATTGACCATGCTTTAGTCTACATGCTATGACTAAGTTCATAGTAATTTTTTGAAGGATGTGTGGCATAGAAGAATCATGAAGGATTAATATTGATCAAGACTCTATATTTTACAACTATGCATTATATCTACCTAAGAATAGATGCAAAAATATGAACATAATCAAAATTAAGGCATTCTAACACTTTATAAAGGTGTCATCAGGTTAATCATATCTTGTAACATTGTAAGATTTACATTTTTTTTCAATATAATAATTAGGGTTTCAATCACCAACTATGTGCACCCTATTTTTATGATATTTTCAAAATTTCTATGTAATATTTTCATAATGGATTCTAAGCATGAAAGGATATAGAGTTTTATTAATGAAAATATTGTGAGAAATCATTTATGATAGGGGAGAACTAATGATAGATGTTTCAAGGGTAGTTAGAAATTAGTTATAGCTTTTAGGGTCTTAAAATAGATGTTTTTGGGTTTGGGTTTTTATCAGATCATTAAATATTATATTGAATAAGAAAGGGGTTGGAATTGATAATAAAAAAATATAAACCCCAAAAAGTGTATGATAAATCTTTATTTTTAAATACAAGACTATTTACAAAGATTGCATTTCTTAAGATTGTTATCTAGATTGAATGTACCAAGGATAGAGTATGAAAAGAGTGGAATAACAAAGACAATTTTGAGTTCCTTGTGATGTTGGTAAGTTTATTTCATTATGTTGATGTATGTATTTATATTCTATACATTTTTCTTTATTTTGGAAGATAAAATCCACATAAGATATGTGTATTATTAAGATTGTATTTTATGCTGGAGAAATTGAGTAATATATTTTAAAAGGATGACTTTGAGTAAGAATGTTTGAAATGAATAACATACTCTAAATATCCCCTAAAGAATTAATTGTTATGTGTCGTTTGAGATTGGTTGAGACGTGGTGAATAGGATCCTATGTAAATTTGCATATTTTATTCCAAACAAGCCTACACAAATGTATAATAAGGTGAAGACTGACTGTGAGAGAATAAAATGAGGTTGGATGATAATAAGATAAGTGATTTTTATGTTTTTTGTAAGTTTATATATTGTATTATTGTGGTACTTCACATACTCAGTGTATTAACTTTATATGTTTGAGTTGTTTAAAGAAAAAGTGCCTGTGCATATGAACTGAGAGAAAGCATACGCTAAATGTCTAAAATTTCTAATTAGTCTTCATAATAAATGTCCTTAGTAGAGTAGATCTAGTTATAAGAAAAACCATGGGTTGTTATATGTATATAAACTATCCATTTGTAAAGTCTGTTGGAAAGAGATTACAAAATGAATAATGGCAGAGTTTCAAAAGACCATCAAGGAACCTTGAAAACCATAATACTTTGAGTAAATGTCCAACATTTATCCTTGGATTTAGATGAACTCTAGATACCTAAAATATTTGACATATTCATTATAAACCATTGTTGAAATAAGAAACATGGTGATATAAAGAACACGTGTCTATTGGAAATGGTGTATTGGATTATGATAGAAGTTTTGAGAATCATGGAACATGTGTAAACCCTATATTGACCCTATTCTATTCTACATGCTATGACTAAGTTCATAGTAATTTTTTGAAGGATGTGTGGCATAGAAGAATAATGAAGGATTAATATTGATCAAGGCTCTATATTTTACAACTATGCATTTTATCTACCTAAGAATTGATGTAAAAAGATGAACATAATAAAAATTGAGGCATTTTAACACTTTATAAAGGTGTCATCAGGTTAATCATATCTTGTAACATTGTAAGATTTAGATTTTTTTTCAATATAATAATTAGGGGTTTAATCACCAACTATGTACACCCTATTTTTATGACATTTTCAAGATTTATATGTAATATTTTCACAATGGATTCTAAGCATGAAAGGATATAGAGTTGTATTAATGAAAATGTTGTGAGAAATCATTTGTGATAGGGGAGAACTAATGAAAGATGTTTCAATAACATGAGGTAGATGTAAGATAATAAAGATTGAATATGTTGACCAAAGTATGGCATTGAAGCTTTGCATCATTAGGGGTGTGTGGTTGATAAAGTGGCATATGAAAAAGAGATGATTGTAAAGACAAGGCATTTTTGGCCTATTTGTATGTGTGAAGAGTAAGTGAATGGATTGATAAATAAATGAGCCTAAGGAGGTTGGGAAACATGTTTTAAACCCTAAAGAGAGAAAAAATAATCATATAATGAAGATCATATAGGTTTTCTATAGTTGTATATTAAAGACACATGACCTATTAAGTCCTAAAGAGGGGTTGTTGAGTGAAGAATCCTATAGGCTATTTTTGAGAGAGATCAAGTGGATTAGAGCTAAAGGAGTGATCATTGTGTATGGAGAGGATATCATAGATTAATAAGAGATTTGTTCCTAATGTATGATATTGGATAGATTAGATATATATCTAAGTGGAAGAGTAGAAGAAAAAAGTGTGATTGATTGAGTTGGTTGTTGGTGAAAGAGGGAGTTGAAGCTTACTTGTAGGTTGGTGTTTATAGAATTGGTCTTGGCTGAGTTGGTACCTAGTCAAGAGGGATTTGGAATATCCTTGTATTATGGTTCTTGATTAAGTGTATTTTGACTAAGTTGGTGCTTAGTCATAGGGGTTTTATCGTCCTATCAAGTGGGTGCTTGCTAAAGTAGAGTAGGTTGTTGACAAATCTAGGGTTGGTGCTCTATGTTGGGTTGGTTCTTAAATAAATTTTATACATTATCTTATAGGATAATTTGTCTAAGCTTTTTTTTTACTTGGTTTTATTCCCCATGAGTGTTTCTCGCATATGTGATCTGTTATCTTGTTTCATGCTCATTTGATTGGTTCTTAGTGTGTTGTGAGATCACAAAGTTAGTTTGAATGATTTATGAAAGTTTGAGGGCAATTGATTGAAATTTTTTGAAGACTGATTCACACCCTTCTTAGACATTGTGCTTCCAAAAAAATGTACAATAATAATGGATTTTATGGAATTGTCAACATCATGATAGATGGATTTTCAAACTAATGTTTTATTTTATTATAATCCCTTTGATATTGTTTATCCCATTGATTTTTTTCATGTATGTGTTGGAAATATTGTCTTTGATGTCAAAGGTCTAGCATTATTGGTGATAAAGGCCTCACTACATTTATTGATGTTTGTAATAGATATATCTTGGCTAATGTGAGTTAATATTTATTTAATATTAAATAATATATTTTTAGTTGCATATGAGACAAAATAAGAGCCCATGGAAAAGTCAAAGAGCCACAGGGTAAAGAAAAAAGAAGGATGGGATGCATTTTCCCATGAAGAGTCATCTTGGGGAATTCCAAGAGTCACCAAGTGAAGATAAAAGAGGAAGGGCACAATTTCTCATGAAGGGACACTTTGAGGAATACAAAAAGTCACCAAGATAAGGACAAAAGAGGGAAAGACATTTTTCCTCATGAGGGGTCACCACATGACTTTTCAAAGGCAAGGATATGAAGGGTCATACAAGTTTGGCACCATTTTCCATGAGGATTGAAGGGTCACCAAGGGGGAAGGCCAAAGGTCATTTGGAAATCTATACATAAAGGCTTGAGAAGCCATTTATAATATGGTGAGAGAGGTTGATTTGATATTGTAATATCTAGCTTAAAAGAGCAATTGTGAGAGATGAATATGACATGTATTTGTTATATCTAGCTTAGAAGAGCAAAGGTGAGAGAGATGAAAGAGATGTTGTAATGAAATATCATTTGTTAAGATAACAACATTGAGAGATATTTGTGTGGTATACACAAAGGGGTTGTTGATCCTGTGGGTTGGTGTTCATGAATTATTGCTAGGTTAGCTCCCCCTCAACTGATGTTGAACATCAATGGCATGAAGTAATTGAAATTACTCTGAACTCCTCTTGTATATCTTTTAATGTGTCCTTTGATCATGCCTTTGAGAAGATATCTAACAATACATACACATTGTTCCCTATCCTTTGAGCATCTACAATCAACGCATTTGAATCTTTACTTCTTACATGGAAAATTGATGAAACAATGGAGCACTTTTCATTTTCAAGTTGAAAAGGGGAACAGGCAAATGTCAAGGAAAATTACCTTTTAAATATTTTAATTTTAGAAATTTTGGACATTTTTCAGCTAGATGCCCAAATATGGGTAATGATGAAGAAGAAGAAGAAAATCCTACATACAAGAAGAATTTCAAAGGCAAATCCAAGAAGGGATTCTAGAAGAAGAGCCTATATTCTAAGGATCCTAGCTCAGTCGAAGATAGTGGAGTCAGTGATTCAGAAGAAGAAGAGATTCTATTCATGGCCATACATGAAGGTCATCAAGAAGAAGAAGAGGAGGAAGCTGAAGTGAATATGGAAGGAGAACTCATTTGTGCCATAGAAGAGTTAGAAGTTGTTGAGAAGAAGAAGAATCAACTCATTTTAATATTTTATTCTAATCTCACAACTTTTTATTCTAATCTCATATGTAACCAAAAATATATTCCTAAATATTAAATAAATATTAACTCAAATTAGCCAAGATATATCTATTACAAACATTATTAAATGTAATGGGGCCTTTATCACCAATAATGATAGACCTTTGACACCAATGACAATATTTCCAACAATGAAGGGCCCATGGAGAAGTCAAAGAGCCATGGGGTAAAGACAAAAGAAGGATGGGATGAATTTTCCCATGAAGAGTCATCTTGGGGAATTCCAAGAGTCACCAATTGAAGACAAAAGAGGAAGGGCACAATTTCTCATGAAGGGAAACTTTGAGGACTATGAAAAGTCACCAAGATAAGTACAAAAGAGGGAAGGACGTTTTTGCTCATGAAGGGTCACCACATGACTTTTCAAAGGTAAGGATATGAAGGGTCATACAAGTTTGGCACCATTTTCCATGAGGATTAAAGGGTCACAAATGGGGAAGGCCAAAGGTCATTTGGAAAGCTATAAAGAAAGGATTGAGAAGCCATTTGTAATAATAGAGATAGAGGTTGATTTTATATTGTAATATCTATCTTAGAAGAGCAATTGTGAAAGATGAATATGATTTGTATTTGTTATATCTAGCTTAGAAGAGCAAAGGTGAGAGAGCGAAAAGAGATGTTGTAATGAACTATCATTTGTTGAGATAGTAACATTGAGAGATAGTTGTGTGGTATACACAAAGGGGTTGGTGCTCCTATGGGTTGGTGCTCACAAATAGTTGTTGGGTTAGTGCTTGGCAAAGGGTTTGGTGCTCCTATGGGTTAGTGCTCATGAATTGTTTCTAGGTTGGTGCTCGGGAAAGGGTTTGGTGCTCATATGGGTTGGTGCTCCTATGGGTTGGTGCTCATGAATTGTTTCTGGGTTGGTGCTCCTGTGGGTTGGTGCTCATGAATTGTTGATGGGTTGGTGCTCGGCAAAGGGGTTGGTGCTCCTATGGGTTGGTGCTCAGCAAAGGGGTTGGTGCTCAGCAAAGTTGGTGCTTGTAAATATTGTTTGGGTTGGTACTCATTCATATACTTGAGATTATTCTCGGTGGTTTTCCCACATTGGGTTTCCACATTATATCTGGTGTCTCTCTCTATCTTGTGTGGTGTTTATTGTTTGAGTTTTAGTGCATATCTTGAATGTTTGATTAAGTGGAATTTGGTTAAGGGAAAGTTTTATAAGATATATGATATACTGATTCACCCCCCCTCTCAGTATATCCCATGCTTAACAATTGGTATCAAAGCAGGTTCCTTCAAAAAGGGTTTAACAACTTGAAGGTAGATCAAAGAAAATCATAAGATGGACAAGCAGCTAAAGAAGGAGAATCAAGAGTTGAAATCTATGGTTGAGGCTCTTAAGGAATAGGTGTGTATCTTGGATTCTAAGTTGGCTATAGAAGTAAAAGAAAATAAAATACTTTTTTAGGATCTTAAGAATCAATTAGAGGTTACAAATTCAATTTTAACATCAAGAGAAGAAGAGTGTAATCAGTTGAAGGTTGAGTTAGGTTCTTTAAAGGATAATCATGAGAAGCTTATAATCAAAGTTGAGAAAGATCATGAAATATTAATCCAAGGAAATAAGGATGTAAGTTTTGAAGTCAAATCAATGAAGCCAATCAGGCAGCCCAATGCTTTCAAGTTTTCAAATTCTTTTCATGGTCATTGCTTTGTTTGTCATCATGTTGGTCATAGGGCAAGAGACTGTATGAGGAGAAGCAATCAGTCAAAGGGAGATCTCAATCACATTCAAGAAAAAAGTATGAGAAATATTGTTTGCTTTTGTTGTCATAAGGTTGGCCATATTGCTAAATTATGTCAAAATAAAGTAAAGAGATATTCAAGGTATGTCAAAGGATATAGAACCACTAAAAATATGAGAAGAGTCAAATTTAGGTTTAAAGACCTAAAATAGTAAAGGTTGATCAGGTTGAGTTTCAGAGTGAGAATGAATTACTTGTTATAGTATAAACAGAATCAGATAAGAAGGATTGTGAAGAATCTCTTGTTACATGTGAGCATGAGCTTTGTCAAGATAAGATAGTTACAAAAGTTGAGAAGATGAAAAACATCATAAATGTTGAGGTTAGTAAGTAAAAAAGGTTAGACATGCTTAAATGGTTTCTAAAATAAAAACACAAGAAGATTAAGGAAGAAATAGAGGAGATGTGAGAATCTCCTGAGATTTGTTTCGAGGACCCTTTTGTGTGGGATGTCTCTTCTAGGCTTCAAGGAGACAGCTTTAAGAAAAATTGAAGCATGGTGGATGTTATTAGGTCTTGGCTATGTTGCATGACAAGAAGGTAAGTTTCCATATTAATTTGTATATCTCTTGAGGGAATAGATTTTTGAAGAAAATTTGGCATTGGTGTTAAGGTTTGAGGCTATTAGAATGATTCTTGCATATGCAATGTTTAAAAGTTTTAAAGTGTTTCAAATGATTACAGTCATAAGAAATTAGAATGTTGAAAAAGAGCTAATAGTTCTATAAATAAGGAGAAGGATCTTCATGTAGATTCAATCAAGAAGGATCAGAGTTTCAAAGCTCCATTCATCAAAAAGAAGGTTTAGACATGGTCATGGCAGAAGAAACAACCTGAAGATTCTATGTTGGTGCAGATAGCTTTGCATGTACAAAATAAAGATCAGCCATGGTTCATTGATAGTGGATGTTTGAGGCATATGATAAGAGATAAAAGTAAGTTCATAACTCTAAAGAAGATCAATGGTGGCATAGTGAGATTTGGAGATAAAACCACTACCATGATAGGCGAAAAAAAGCTACTTTGAGTTTGGATTATGATAGAACCAAGACTAAGAATGTTTTGTATGAAAAAGGTATTAAGCATAATCTATTAAGTGTTAGTCAAATATGTGATCAGGGATATACATTAAAGTTTCATGCAAAAGGTTGTGATATTAGAATAAAAGATTCAAATGAGTTGTTTGTAGATGCTCAAAGGATAAGGAACAATGTGTATGTATTATTAGATATCTTCTCAAAGGCACGATCAAAAGATACATTCAAAGATCTACAAGAGGAGTTGGGAGTAATTTATATTACTTCTTGCCATTGATGTTTAGCATAAGTTGAGGGGGAGCTAAATGTTAGCTCTAGGTAGGCCCTTTGCCATTGATGCCAAAGGGAGAGAATGACATGTACAAGTATAGGTGCAAAAATAGGTATAGGGAATAGCTACAAGTTGCTACAATAAGGGGGAGTTACTGTATGTTTTCAAATGATAGTATGTGTAGGTGACAAGATGTGGTAGTTTCAGTATTGAGGTTGCCATAAATGACAAAGAGGGAGATTATTGGAAATATTGTCATTGATGTCAAAGATCTAGCATTATTGGTGATAAAGGCCCCATTGCATTTAATGATGTTTGTAATAGATATATCCTGGCTAATGTGAGTTAATATTTATTTAATATTAATGAATATATTTTTGGTTGCATATGAGACAAAAGAAGGGCCCATGGAGAATTCAAAGAGCCATGGGGTAAAGACAAAAGAAGGATGGAACACATTTTCCCATGAAGAGTCATCTTGGGGAATTTCAAGAGTCACCAAGAGAAGACAAAAGAGGAAGAGTGCAATTTCTCATGAAGGGACACTTTGAGGAATATAAAAAGTCACCAAGATAAGGACAAAAGAGGGAAGGACGTTTTTGCTCATGAAGGCTCACCACATGAATTTTCAAAGGCAAGGATATGAAGGATAATACAAGTTTGGTGCCATTTTCCATGAGGATTGAAGGGTCACAAAGGGGGAAGACCACAGGTCATTTGGAAAGCTATAAATAAAGGCTTGAGAAGCCATTTGTAATAATAGAGATAGAGGTTGATTTGATATTGTAATATCTATCTTAGAAAAGTGATTGTTAATTATGAATATGATTTGTATTTGTTATATCTAGCTTAGAAGAGCAAAGGTGAGAGAGAGGAAAGAGATGTTGTAATGAACTATCATTTGTTGAGATAACAACATTGAGAGATAGTTGTGTGGTATACACAAAGGGGTTGGTGCTCCTATGGGTTGGTTCTCATGAATAGTTGTTTGGTTGGTGCTCGGCAAAGGGGTTGGTGCTCTAATGGGTTGGTGCTTGGTAAAGGGGTTGGTGCTCTTGTGGGTTAGTACTCATGAATTGTTGTTGGGTTGGTGCTTGACAAAGGGGTTGCTGATCCTGTGGGTTGGTTCTCATGAATAGTTGTTGGGTTGGTGCTCATGGATAGCTATTCGGTTAGTGCTTAGCAAAGGGGTTGGTGCTCCTGCAAGTTGGTGCTTGAAAATATTGTTTGGGTTGGTGCTCATTCATATACTTGAGATTGTTCTCCGTGGTTTTTCCCACGTTGGGTTTCCATGTTATATCTGGTGTCTCTCTCTATCTTGTGTGGGGTTTATTGTTTGAGTTTTATTTCATATCTTGAATTTTTGATTAAGTGGAATTTGGTTAAGGGAAAGTTTTATAAGATATACGATATACTAATTCACCCCTCCTCTCAGTGTATCCCATGCCAAGATATATATATTACACACATCAATAAATGCAATGGGGCCCTTATCACCAATAATGCTAGACATTTGACATCAATGACAATATTTACAACACATACATAAATAAAAAATTAATGGGATAAACAATATCAAAGGGATTATAATAAAATAAAACATTAGTTTGAAAATACATCTATTATGATGTTGACAATTCCATAAAATCCATTATTATTGTACATTTTTTTGGAAGCACAATATCTAAGAAGGGGGTGAATAAATATTCAAAAAAATTCAATCAATTGCCCTCAAACTTTCATAGAACATTCAAAGTAACTTTGTGATCTCACAACTCACTAAGAACCAATAAATTGAGCATGAAACAAGATAACACATCACATATGTGGGAAACCCTCATGGAGAATAAAAATAAGTATAACAAGCTTAGATAAATTATCCTATAATATAATGTATAAAATTTATTTAACAACCAACCCAACATAGAGCACCAACCCTAGATTTATCAACCACCTAATTGACTTTAGCAAGTACCCACTTGCTAGGAGGATAAAACCCCTATGACTAAGCACCAGCTTCTAATGAAATACATTTCAAGAACATAAGGTAGATGGAAGATAATAAAGATTGAATAGGTTGACGGAAGTATTTCATTAAAGCTTTGCATCACTAGGGGTGTGTGGTTGATAAATTGGTATATGAACAAGAGATGATTGTATAGACACGACATTTTAGGCCTATTTATATGTGTGAAGAGTAAGTGAATGGATTGATAAATAAATGAGCCTAAGGAGGTTGGGAAACATGTTGTAAACCCTAAAGAGAGAGAAAATAATCATATCATGAAGATTATATAGGTGTTATATAGTTGAAGATCAAAGACACATGACCTATTAAGTCTTAAAGAGGGGTAGTTGAGTGAAGAATCCTAGAGGCAGTTTTGAGAGAGATCAAGTGGATTAGAGCTAAAGGAGTGATCATTGTTTATGGAGAGGATATCATAGATTAATAAGAGATGTGTTCCTAATGTATGATATTAGATAGAGTAGATATATATCTAAGTGGAAGAGTAGAATAAAAAAGTGAGATTGATTGAGTTGGTTGTTGGTCAAAGAGGGAATTGAAGCTTACTTACAGGTTGGTGTTTATAGAATTGGTCTTAGATGAGTTGGTACCTAGTCAAGAGGGATTTGGAATTTCCTTGTAGTGTGGTGCTTGATTAAGTGTATTTTGACTAAGTTGGTGCTTAGTCATATGGGTTTTATCCTCTTAGCAAGTGGGTGCTTGCTAAAGTCAAGTAGGTGGTTGATAAATCTGGGGTTGGTGCTCTATGTTGGGTTGGTTCTTAAATAAATTTTATACATTATCTTATAGGATATTTTGTCCAAGCTTTGTTTTACTCAATTTTATTCCCCATGAGGGTTTCCCAAATATGTGATGTGTTATCTTGTTTCATGCTCATTTGATTGGTTCTTAGTGTGTTATGAGATCACGTAGTTACTTTGAATGATTTATGAAAGTTTGAGGGAAATTGATTGATTTTTTTTGAAAACTGATTCACACCCTTCTTAGACATTGTGCCTCCAAAAAAATTTTCAATAATAATGGATTTTATGGAATTTTCAACATCATGATAGATGGATTTTCAACCTAATGTTTTATTTTATTATAATCCCTTTGATATTGTTTATCCCATTAATTTTTTTTTCATGTATGAACTTGAAAAAGGATGGGTATTGTTAATGAAATGTGTTATAATTATTTGTATTACATGTAGTACAAGGTAGTCAAATTGTCTATTTTCAAGGTTTCCTCATAATTGATTTGAATGTCCTTATAAGTTGGGCACTCTATGATATGATGTGATTCTATCTCCATCGTTCCCATGGTATAAAATATACATGTTCTTTCCCCCCCTCTTTTTTGGGAGTTATTTCCCAAACAACTCCAATTCTTTCCCAAATAACTCCACATTTAAGATGATTGAAACTAATTGTTAGTTAAATTATCAAAAAAATTCCTTCCACTTAATTTTTATTCTTATGTTGAGTTATTTGTCATGAAAGGATTAAATTCTTTAATATAAAACTCTTTCTTCTGCTCAAACTTCTTTGACTACATAGTTACTAGAATTTTTTCAGTTTGATGGGATGAACTATGCTTTTTGGAGCATGAGAATGAAGATTTATTTGATGGCCCTTGGATTCGACATATGGAAGGCAGTGGTGGAGGAATATGAAGAGCCACAGACATCTATAATTACTCCAGTAGAAAAGAAGGCAAGTGAATGTAATGTTAAAGCTTTAAATGCTATTTTATGTAGTTTATGTGAATCTAAATTTTTTAAAGTTATGTAATGTAAATCCGCTCAGGAAACTTGGGTAAAACTTGAGAATGTTTACAAAGGTGATGGAAAGGTTCAACAAGCTAAGGTTCAAACTTTTAGGAGACAATTTGAAAGTTTGAAGATGGAAGAAGAAGAAGAAGATATCTGAAAATATAGGTAATATGAAAAGTCACCAAGATAATGACAAAAGAAGGAAGGACATTTTTCCTCATGAAGGGTCACCCCATGAATTTTCAAAGGGAAGAATATGAAGGGTCATACAAGTTTGGTGCCATTTTCCATGAGGATTTAAGGGTCACAAAGGGGGAAGGACAAAGGTCATTTGGAAAGCTATAAATAAAGGCTTGATAAGCCATTTTTAATATGGTGAGAGAGGTTGATTTGATATTGTAATATCTAGCTTACAAGAGCAATTGTGAGAGATGAATATGACTTGTATTTTTTATATCTAGTTTAGAATAACAAAGGTGAGAGAGAGGAAAGAGATGTTGTAATGTGATGTGTTATCTTGTTTCATGCTCATTTGATTGGTTCTTAGTGTGTTGTGAGATCACGAAGTTACTTTGAATAATTTATGAAAGTTTGAGGGCAATTTATTGAATTTTTTTGAAAACTGATTCACCCCCTTCTTAGACATTGTGCTTCCAAAAAAATGTACAATAATAATGGATTTTATGGAATTGTCAACATCATGATAGATGGATTTTCAAACTAATGTTTTATTTTATTATAATCCCTTTGATATTGTTTATCCCGTTAATTTTTTTTTCATGTATGTGTTGGAAATATTGTCTTTGATGTCAAAGGTCTAACATAGTTGGTGATAAAGGCCCCATTGCATTTAATGATGTTTGTAATAGATATATCTTGACTTATGTGATTTAATATTTATTTAATATTAACGAATATATTTTTGGTTGCATATGAGACAAAAGAAGGGCCCATGGAGAAGTCAAAGAGCCACGGGCTAAAGAGAAAAGAAGAATGGGACATATTTTCCCATGAAGAGTCATCTTGAGGAATTCCAAGAGTCACCAAGTGAAGACAAAAGAGGAAGGGCACAATTTCTCATGAAGGGACACTTTGAGGAATATGAAAGTCACCAAGATAAGTACAAAAGAGGGAAGGATGTTTTTGCTCGTGAAGGGTCACCAAGCCGAAAAGGGGAACAGGTAAATATCAAGGAACATTACCTTTTAAATGCTTTAATTTTGGAAAGATTGGACATTTTTCTGCTAGATGCCCAAATAGGGGTAATGATGATGAAGAAGAAAGCTTACATATAAGAAGAATTTCAAAGGCAAATCCAAGAAGGGATTCGAGAAGAAGAGCCTCTATTCTAAGGATCCTAGCTCAGTGAAAGATAGTGGAGTCAGTGATTCAGAAAAAGAAGAGATTATATTCATGGCCATACATGAAGGTGATCAAGAAGAAGAAGAGGAGGAATCTGAAGTGAATATGGAAGGAGAAATCATTTGTGCCTTGAAAGAGTTAGAATTTTTTGAGAAGAAGAATCAAAGATGGATGTGCCAGATCAAGAAAAATGAATAGGAGTCAAAGGAAATTATTGATGATCTAACAACACACTTGGAAGAAGCCAAGAAGAATGAAGAAGATCTAACATCACAGTTGGAAATAGCAAGAAAAGAATGTGAAAGGTATGTGACTCTTTAAAAGAAGATATTATCTTGTTTCATGCTCATTTGATTGGTTCTTAGTGTGTTGTGAGATCATGAAGATACTTTGAATGATTTATGAAAGTTTGAGGGCAATTGATTGAAATTTTTTGAAAACTGATTCACCCCCTTCTTAGACATTATGCTTCCAAAAAAATGTACAATAATAATGGATTTTATGGAATTGTCAACATCATGATAGATGGATTTTCAAACTAATGTGTTATTTTATTATAATCCCTTTGATATTGTTTATCCCATTAATTTTTTTTCATGTGTGTTGGAAATATTGTGACTGATGTCAAAGGTCTAGCATTATTGGTGATAAAGGCCCCATTGCATTTATTGATGTTTGTAATAGATATATCTTGGCTAATGTGAGTTAATATTTATTTAATATTAACAAATATATTTTTGGTTGCATATGAGACAAAATAAGGGCCCATGGAGTAGTCAAAGAGCCATGGGGTAAAGACAAAAGAAGGATGGGATGCATTTTCCCATGAAGAGTCATCTTGTGGAATTCCAAGAGTCACCAAGTGAAGACAAAAGAGGAAGGGTGTAATTTCTCATGAAGGGACACTTTGAGGAATATGAAAAGTCACCAAGATAAGGACAAAAGAGGGAAAGACATTTTTGGTCATGAGAGATGTTGATTTGATATTGTAATATCTAGCTTAGATGATCAATTGTGAGAGATGAATATGATTTGTATTTGTTATATCTAGCTTAGAAGAGCAAAGGTGAGAGAGAGGAAAGAGATGTTGTAATGAACTATCATTTGCTGAGATAACAACATTGAGAGATAGTTGTGTGGTATACACAAAGGGGTTGGTGCTCCTGTGGGTTGGTGCTCACGCTATTTGAATTCTCCATGGGCCCTTCTTTTGTCTCATATGCAACCAAAAATATATTTTTTAATATTAAATAAATATTAACTCACATTATCCAAGATATATCTATTACAAACATCAATAAATGCAATGGGGCCTTTATCACCAATAGTGCTAGACCTTTGACATCAATGACAATATTTCCAACAATCTTCCCCTTTGTCATTGATGGCAAGCTCAATCCTGAAACTACCACATCCTGTCACCTACACATACTATCATCTAAAAACATACAATAACACCCCCTTACGGTAACAACCTATACCTATTTTTACACCTGTACCTATCCCTATTAATCTCTCCCTTTGACATTAATGGCAAAGGGCCTACCTAGAGGTAACACTTAGCTCCCCCTCAACTGATGCTGAACATCAATGGTAGGAAGTAATAAAAATTAATCCCAACTCCTCTCATAGATCTTTGAATGTGTCCTTTGATCATACCCTTGAGAAGATATCTGATAATACATACACATTGTTCCCTGTCTTTTGAGCATCTTCAATCAACTCATTTGAATCTTTATTTCTTACATGCAAAGTTGACGACACAATGGAGCACTTTTGATTTGCAAGCCAAAAAGGGGAACAGGTAAATATCAAGGAAAATTACCTTTTAAATTTTTTAATTTGGAAAGATTGGACATTTTTTATCTAGATGCCCAAATAAGGGTAATGATGATGAAGAAGAAAATCCTAAATACAAGAATAATTTCAAAGGAAAATCCAAGAAGGGATTCAAGAAGAAGAGCCTGTATTCTAAGGATCCTAACTCAATCGAAGATAGTGAAGTCAGTGATTTAGAAGAAAAGAGATTATATTCATGGCCATACATGAAGGTGATCAAGAAGAAGAAGAGGAAGAAGCTGAAGTGAATATGGAAGGAGAACTCATTTGTGCCTTAGAAGAGTTAGAAGATGTTGAGAAGAAGAATCGAAGATTGATGCGCTGGATCAAGAAAAATGAGAAGGAGTCAAAGGAAAATATTGATTATCTAACAACACACTTGGAAGAAGCTAAGAAGAATGAAGATGATCTAACAGCATAGTTGGAAATAGCAAGAAAATAATATGAAAGGTATGTTATTGAAATTGCCTTTTTAAAAGAAGATATTGAGAAAGTAGTCAATGATAAAGTAGTTAGTGATTCAAAATTTTAGGATAGCACTAACATGCTAAATAATATACCACCAATTGTTAAGTATGGGATTGAGAGGGGGGGTGAATCAGTATATCATATATCTTATAAAACTTTCCCTTAACCAAATTCAACTTAATCAAACATTCAAGATATGCAATAAAACTTGAAAAATAAACACCACACAAGATAGAGAGAGACACCAAATATAACGTGGAAACCCAATGTGCGAAAAACCACAAAGAACAATCTCAAGTATATAAATGAGCACCAACCCAAATAATATTCACAAGCACCAACTTACAGGAGCACTAACCCCTTTGTTGAGCACCAACCCAACAACTATTCATGAACACCAACCCAGATGAGCACCAACCCACAAGAGCACCAACCCCTTTACTGAGCACCAACCCATCAACAATTCATGAGCACCAACCCACAAGAGAACCAACCCACAGGATCACCAACCCCTTTGCCAAGTACCAACCTAGCAATAATTTGTGAGCACCAACCCACAAGAGCACCAACCCCTTTGTGTATACCACACAACTATCTCTCAATATTGCTATCTCAACAAATGATAGTTCATTACATCTCTTTCCTCTCTCTCACCTTTGCTCTTCTAAGCTAGATATAACAAATAAAAGTCATATTCATCTCTCACAATTGCTCTTCTAAGATAGATATTACAATATCAAATCAACCTCTCTCACCATATTACGAATGGCTTCTCAATCCTTTATTTATAGCTTTTCAAATGACCTTTGGCCTTCACCTTTGTGACCCTTCAATCCTCATGGAAAATGGTGCCAAACTTGTATGACCCTTCATATCTTTGCCTTTGAAAAGTCATGTGGTGACCCTTCATGAGCAAAAAATTCCTTCCCTCTTTTGTCCTTATCTTGGTGAGTTTTCATATTCCTCAAAGTGTCCCTTCATGAGAAATTACACCCTTCCTCTTTTGTCTTCACTTGGTGACTCTTGGAATTCCCCAAGATGAATCTTCATGGGAAAATGCATCCCATCCTTCTTTTGTCTTTACCCTGTGGCTCTTTAAATCTCCACGGGCCCTTCTTTTGTCTCATATGCAACCAAAAATATATTTGTTAATATTAAATAAATATTAACTCACATTAGCCAAGATATATATATTACAAACATCAATAAATGTAATGGGGCCTTTATCACCAATAATACTAGACCTTTGACATCAATGAAACTATTTCCAACAATCTCCCCCTTTATCATTGATGGCAACCTCATTCTTGAAACTACCACATCCTGTCACCTGCACATACTGTCATCTAAAAACATACAGTAACTCCCCCTTACTATAACAACCTATACATATTCCCTATACCTATTTCTATACTTATACCTGTACCTATTATTCTCCCCCTTTGACATCAATGGTAAAGGGCCTACCTAGATCTAACACTTAGCTCCCCCTCAATTGATGCTGAACATCAATGGTATGAAGTAATAGAAATTACTCCCAAGTCCTCTCGCAGATATTTGAATGTGTCCTTTGATCATGCCTTTGAGAAGATATCTGACAATACATATACATTGTTCCCTGTCCTTTGAGCATCTACAATCAAATCATTTGAATATTTATTCTAATCTCACAACATTCAGCATGAAACTTTAATGTTTATCTTTGATCACATATTTGGCTAACACTCAATAGATTATGCTTAAGAACTTTTACATATAAAACATTTTTAGTCCTAGTTCTACCATAATCCAAACTCAAAGTACCTTTTCTGGCTATCCTAACAGTGTTTTTATCTCCAAATCTCATTGTGCCACCATTGATCTTCTTTAGAGTTATGAACTTACTTTTATCTCATATCATATGCCTCGAACATCCACTATCAATTAACCATGGCTGATCTTTATTTCTTGCATGCAAAGTTGTTTGCACCAATATAGAATCTTCAAGTTGTTTCTTCTACCATGAACATGTCTAAACCTTCTTCTTGATGAATGGAGCTTTGAAACTTTGATCCTTTTGAACTGACTCGAAGACGCTTCTACAATACCGAGCTATGTGTCCAAAGTTATTACACTTATATCATACTATGGTATCTTCATCAAAGCTTGATAAAGGAGCAAAAGGCTTGTGGTTTTTGCTTGACTCTACTTGAATTTCCTTCTCCTTATTTTTGAAATTATTATCTCTTTTTCTACATTCTAATTTCTTGTGACCATATCCATTACAATAAAAACAATTGCCATAAAAATAAGACCTGTCTTTATATCTTTGACCTGATTACTTTTTGTAGCTTTGTTCCCTACAACCTTCTCTATTTGAAATTTCCTCTATATTCTTCACTTCTTCCCTTGTTTCCTCTTTTATAAGAGCTTCAACATAGCTCTTCTTTTCAAATCTGATCTTTATCTTATCTGAATTTGCTTTTTGACTTTCCAATATCTTATTTAGCATGTTAGTGTTATCCTCAAATTTTTAATCACTAACTACTTTATCATTGATTGCTTTCTCAATATCTTCTTTTAAAGAGGTAATTTTAATAACATACCTTTCACATTCTTTTCTTGCTATTTCCAACTGTGCTATTAGATCTTCTACATTATTCTTGGATTCTTCCAAGTGTGTTCTTAGATCATCAATAATTGCCTTTAACTCCTTTTTATTTTTCTTGATCTGGTGCATCAATCTTTGATTCTTCTTCTCAATAGCTTCTAACTCTTCTAAGGCACAAATGAGTTCTCCTTCCATATTCACTTTAGCTTCCTCCTCGTATTCTTCTTGATCACCTTCATATATGGCCATGAATACAATCTCTTCTTCTTCTGAGTCATTGACTCCATTATCTTTGACTAAGTTAGGATCCTTAGAATATAGGCTCTTCTTCTCGAATCCCTTCTTGGATTTGCCTTTGAAATTCTTCTTGTATGTAGGCTTTTCTTCTTCTTCATAATTACCCTTATTTGGGCATCTAGCTAAAAAATGTCCAATCTTTCCATAATTAAAACATTTAAAAGGTAATTTTCCTTAATATTTACCTATTCCCCTTTTCGGCTTGTGAATGAAAAGTGCTCCGTTGTCATCTTCATCATCACTAGAACTATCACTTGATTCTTGAATATTATCTTTCTCTTTCTTTGATGTCTTGAAATTTTCTTCTCTCTTTGAGGTTTTATCTTATTCTATCCACATCTCATATGCCGTGAGAATACCATGAAGCTCATCCATCTTTAGCTTGGCTAAATTCTTCATCTCCTCGATTGCTGAAACCTTTGCATCATATCTCATTGGTAGAGATCTCAAAACCTTTTACACCACCGTTGACTCATCCAAAGTTTCTTCAAGACTTTGAATCTGATTTATGAATTGATCAACTCGCAAAAGATAACTTGCTATATCTTCTGCTTCTTCCATCTTCAAACTTTCAAACTATCTTCTAAAAGTCTAAAGCTTAACTTACTGAACCTTTCCATCACCTTTGTAAATATTCTCAAGTTTTACCCAAGTTTCATGAGCAGATTTACATTACATAACTTTAACAAATTTAGATTCACATAAACCACATAAAATAGCATTTAAAGCTTTATCATTACATTCACTTGCCTTCTTTTTTACTGGAGTAATTATAGATGTATATGGCTCTTCATATTCCTCCAACACTACTTGCCATATTTCGAATCCAAGGGCCATCAAATAAATCATCATTCTCATGTTCCAAAAATCATAATTAATCCCATCAAACAAAAGTGCCTTATTTGTATAAAATACTTCTTGTGACCCAACCATCGTGCTTTTCCAATCTACCTGCAAGCTGTAAAACTTTTCAAAAAGGAACCTACTCTGATACCAATTGTTAAGCATGGGATATAATAAGAGGGGGGGAGGTGAATCAATATATAATATATCTTATAAAACTTTCCCTTAACAAAATTCCACTTAATAAAAATTTCAAGATATGCAATAAAACTCAAACAATAAACACCACACAGGATAGAGAGAGACACTAGATATAACGTGGAAACCCAATGTGGGAAAGACCATAGAGAACAATCTCAAGTATATGAATGAGCACTAACCCAAATGATATTCACAAGCACCAACTTGTAGGAGCACCAACCCCTTTTCCAAGTACCAACCTAGCAACTATTCATGAGCACCAACCCATAAGAGCACCAACCCCTTTACTAAGCACCAACCCATAGGAACACCAACCCCTTTGATGAGCACCAACCTAAAAACAATTTGTGAGCATCAACCCATAAGAGCACCAACCCCTTTACCAAGCACCAACCCAACAACAATTCATGAGCACCAACCCATAAGAGCACCAACCCCTTTGTGTATACCACACAACTATCTCTTAATGTTTCTATCTCAACAAATGATATTTAATTAAAACATCTCTTTCCTCTCTCTCACGTTTGCTCTTATAAGCTAGATATGAAAAATACAAGTCATTTTCATCTCTCACAATTGCTCTTCTAAGATAGATATTACAATATCAAATCAACCTCTCTCACCATATTGCAAATGGCTTCTCAAGCCTTTATTTATAGCTTTCCAAATGACCTTTGGCCTTCCCCCTTGGTGACCCTTCAATCCTCATGGAAAATTGTGCCAAACTTGTATGACCCTTCATATCCTTGCCTTTGAAAAGTCATGTGGTGACCCTTCATGAGCAAAAACGTCCTTCCCTCTTTTGTCCTTATCTTGGTGACTTTTCGTATGCCTCAAAGTGTCCCTTCATGATAAATTTCACCCTTCCTCTTTTGTCTTCACTTGGTGACTCTTGGAATTCCCCAAGATGACTCTTCATGGGAAAATGCATCCCATCCTTCTTGTATCTTTACCCCATGGCTCTTTGACTTCTCCATGGGCCCTTCTTTTGTCTCATATGCAACCAAAAATATATTCATTAATATTAAATAAATATTAACTCACATTAGCCAAGATATATCTATTACAAACATCAATAAATGCAATGGTGCCTTTATCACCAATAATTCTATACCTTTGACATCAGTGACAATATTTCCAACTCATACATGAAAAAAAAATTAATGGGATAAACAATATCAAAGGGATTATAATAAAAGAAAACATTAGTTTGAAAATCCATCCATCATGATGTTGAAAATTCCATAAAATCCATCATTATTGTACATTTTTTTGGAAGCATAATGTCTAAGAAGGGGGTGAATCAGTTTTCAAAAAATTTCAATCAATTGACCTCAAACTTTCATAAATCATTCAAAGTAACTTCGTGATCTCACAACACACTAAGAACCAATCAAATGAGCATGAAACAAGATAACACATCACATATGTGGGAAACCCTCATGGGGAATAAAACCAAGTAAAACAAAGCTTGGAAAAATTATCCTATAAGATAATGTATAAAATTTATTTAAGAACCAACCCAACATAGAGCACCAACCCTAGATTTGTCAACCACCTAGTTGACTTTAGCAAGCACCCACTTGCTAGGAGGATAAAACCCCTATTACTAAGCACCAACTTAGTCAAAATACACTTAATCAAGCACCATACTACAAGGAAATTCCAAATCCCTCTTGATTAGATACCAACTCAGCCAAGACCAATTCTATAAACACCAACCTGTAAGTAAGCTTCAACTCCCTCTTTGACCAACAACCAACTCAATCAATCACACTTTTTTATTCTACTCTTCCACTTATATATATATATATATATATATATATATATATATATATATATATATATATATATATATATATATATATCTACTCTATCCACTATCATACATTAGGAACACATCTCTTATTAATCTATGATATCCTCTCCCTACACAATGATCACTCATTTAGCTCTAATCCACTTGATCTCTCTCAAAATTGCTTCTAGGATTCTTCACTCAACTACCCCTCTTTAAGACTTAATAGTTCATGTGTCTTTGATCTTCAACTATAGAACACCTATATGATCTTCATGATATTATTATTTTCTCTCTCTTTAGGGTTTACAACATGTTTCGCAACCTCCTTAGGCTCATTTATTTATCAATCCATTCACTTACTCTTCACACATACAAATAGGCCTAAAATGCCTTGTCTATACAATCATCTCATGTTCATATACCACTTTATCAACCACACACCCCTAATGATGCAAATATTTAATGACATACTTTGGTCAACTTATTCAATCTTTATTATCTTCCATCTACCTCATTTTCTTGAAAAAACTTTCATTAGTTCTCCCCTATCACAAATGATTTCTCACAATAGTTTCATTAGTACAACTCTATATCCTTTCATGCTTAGAATCCATTGTGAAAATATTACATAGAAATCTTGAAAATGTCATAAAAATAGGTTGTACATAGTTGGTGATTGAACCCCTAATTGTTATATTGAAAAAAAATCTAAAGCTTACAATGCTACAACATATGACTAACCTAATGACCCCTTTATAAAGTGTTAGAATGCCTCAATTTTGATTATGTTCATCTTTTTACATATATTCTTAGGTAGATAAAATGAATAGTTGTAAAATATAGAGTCTTGATCAATATTAATCCTTCATTATTCTTCTATGCCACACATCCTTCAAAAAATTACTATGAACTTAGTCATAGCATGTAGAGTAGAGCAAGGTTAATATAGGGTTTATGGATTTTCCATGGTTCTCAAAACTTCTATCATAATCCAATACAAGGATAAATGTTGGACATTTACTCAAAGTATTATGGGTTTCAAGGTTCCTTGATGGTCTTTTGAAACTGTGCCATTATTCATTTTGTAATCTCTTTCCAATAAAATTTACAAAAGGATAGTTTATATACATATAACAACCCATTGTTTTTCTTATAACTGGATCTACTCTACTAAGGACATTAATTATGAAGACTAATTAGAAATTTTATACCTTTAGCTTATGCTTTCTCTCAGTTCATATGCACAAGAACTTTTTCTTTAAACAACTAAAACATATAAAGTTAATACACTCAGTATGTGAAGTACCACAAGAATACAATATATAAACTTATAAAAAACACAAAAATCACTTATCTTATTGTCATCCAACCTCATTTTATTCTCTCACAGTCAGTCTTCACCTCAGTATACATTTATGTAGGCTTGTTTGGAACAAAATATGCAAATTTACATAGGATCCTATTCACCACGTCCCAACCAATCTCAAACAACATATAACAATCAATTATTTATGGGATATTTAGAGTATGTTATTCATTTCAAACATTCTTACTCAAAGTCATCCTTTTGAAATATAGTACTCAATTTCTCCAACATAGAATACAATCTTAATAATACACACAACTTATGTGGATTTTGTCTTCCACAATAAAGCAAAATGTATAGAATATAAATACATACATCAACATAATGAAATAAACTTACCAACATCACAAGGAACTCAAACTTGTCTTTGTTATTCCACTCTTTTCATACTCTATCTTTGGTACATTCAATCTAGATAACAATCTTAGGAAATGAAATCTTTGTAAATATTCTTGTATTTAAAAATAAAGATTTATCATACATTTTTTGGGGTTTATATTTTTTTATTTTAAAGTCCAACCCTTTTCTTATTCAATATAATCTTTAATGATCTAATAAAAACCCAAACCCAAGAACATCTATTTTAAGACCCTAAAAGCTATAACTAATTTCTAACTACCCTAGCTTCCCTCCAACATCCTCATGTACATTGAGAGGGTTCAACCTAATCTTTGACAAACTTATGAAAGGAACTAAGGAGTTATATATGTATTAGATCATTATATACTCATTTGTAACATCTAAATGAATAAATTACCACTTGACACCCTCTTAAGACTATACTATAAACTTCTAAAGACCAACATGACTTTCAAAAGACTCAACATGTGAAAATGAAAAATATTTACGGAAGTGTAGTGATGTTCCTACATCATCCTATCGAGGAGTAGAAATAAAACTTTCCAAGATAATTATAAAAGATGTTGATGTCAAGATATTTCGTAGCATCCTTCTCTAAGTACACATCCACCTAGGTCCCAAGGCCTATTTAAGATACCTAGACCTCTGTGATGCTTGATTATGTTAGATCATCTTTTGTTCATTTCTCTATTGCTTCTTCTTTTGAAATCATATTCTTATACTTTGATCTTCCACTACATCATCTTCATCTTCTTAGTGACCTCTTTCATCCAACCTACATATGGAACACACAAATAATTGAAAACAATCTATTGTTTGTCCTCTTGGAAATTTCTTGCTTTCTCATGCTTTCTTGTTCTCTACATGTTTTATTATACTTCTTGTGGAAATAATACTATAACTAATTCCTCTTCTTCACTCTTTTTTGCCTCTAAAATGCAACTGTCTTCTACTATAACTTTCTTCTCTTCATTTTCCATCTTGTCACCAGATAAGGCATTATCCAAATCTGTTATCTCCCTTTCTAGTTTTTTATCACTTTCATATGTAAACTAAAAATCAGATTTATCTAAGCCTATAATGAGGCCATCAAGGTGATATTATTCCTTCTCTTGGTCATGTTATTCACATGGTTGCCTGTAACTTTCATCATGTTTTCTTGGCTACTTATTTCACCAAAACTTATGCATCTCCATCTTCAATTACCTACATATAATCCTCTTATTTTCTCTCTCTTATCTCATGGTTTTCATTCTTCTTCTCCTTATCAGTTGTCTTATTGGCCATTTGATTGGATTCCTCTTCATCACCCATCCAAAGTATGGGATCTCAATTACTCTATCATAAGGTTCATCAAGGTTATCTATTGATTCATCTCATGCATCTCTATTTACAAGTATTCTTCTTATTGCTTCCTTCTCAACTCTCTTTCCTTATTCTTTCTCGGCTATTCTTTTTTGTTAGGTGACTTCCTCATCATTCTCTTCACAATTTTTATCTTCTCAAGCAAGTATATTTTACCTTGCTCCATTATTTCTCCAAGCTATCTCCTTAGATCCAATCCTCTGAGCATTCACTTTGCTCTCTTTTCTTGATATTATTGAGATCTTTATATTTTCTCAAGCTTCTTTTGGCTTCTTAACCTACCTTGACTAACTTTTAATCACCTTGTAATTCTAATTAGCAACTTTTAAAGAAACCTATCATCATACCTTGATCAAATATACAAACTAAGAATCAAAAGAATGTGTACCTTCATAAACAAACCTAATTCTCCATTGCTTTCCAAAAACAATCCCACTCTAATACCAAAATGATGCAGAGATTCATTCACATACTCTGCTCAATGTCTTCAATCTTTGTTATCTTATATATACATCATGTTCTTGAAACATTTTTTCTTAGTTCTCCCCTATCACAAATGATTTTTCACAATATCTTAATTAATACAAAAACTCTATATCCTTTCATGCTTAGAATAAATTGTGTAAATTGTACACAAAAAGCTTTACAATGTTATAAAAATAGGGTGTACAAAGTTGGTGATTTAACCCCTAATTCTACTATTGAAAAACACATCTAAAGCTTAGAACAGTACAAGATCTAATTACACTGATGACACCTTCATTAAATCAAGTGTCAAAATGCCTCAATTGTGCTTTTTTCATCCTTTTACGTTCATTCTTAGGTAGATAGACTACATAGTTGAAAAGTATAGAGTTTTGAGCAATATTAATCCTTCATGACAGCTCTATGCCACACTTCCCATAATAAATTATTGTGAACTTAGTCATAGTATGTAGACTAAAGTATGGTCAATATATGGTTTATGGTTTTTCCAAAATTCTCAAAACTTCTCTCATAATCCAATATACCATTTCCAATAAACACTTGTGCTTTATATCATCATGTTTCTTGTTTCAATAAAAATTTATAATGACTATGTCAAATATTGTAAGCACCTATAGTCCATCTAAACCTAAAGATAAATGTTTGACATTTAATGAAATTATTATGGATTTCAAGGTTCCTTGATGGTCTTTTTAAAATAATTTGTTATTCATTTTATAATATCTTTCCAACATATTTTGTAAATGGATAGTTTGTATATACAAAACAACCCATGGTTTTAGTTCTAAACTAGATCTACTCCACTAAAGACATTCATTATGAAGATCAGTTTGAAATGTTATATATTTAGCTTATGATTTCTCTTATTTCATACACACATGCACAATTTATTTAAACAACTCAAACATTTAAAGATAATATGTGAAGTACCAAAAGAATATAATATATACACTTATCAAAAACATAAGAAACATTAATATTATTGTCATCTAACCTCTTTTTATTATATCATGGTCTATCTTCACCTTAGTATACATTTGTGTAGGCTTATTTGGCACAAAATACACAAAGTTACATAGGAACCTATTCACCATGTCTCAACCAATCATAAAAAACACATAACAATCAATGCTTCAGGGGATATTTAGAGAATGTTATTTATTTCAAACATTCTTACTCATAGTCATCCTTTTGAAATATATTACTCTTTTTTTCCAACACAAAATATAACCTTAATAATGCACATAGCCTGAATGGATTTTCTCTACCACAATAAAGCAAACTATATAGAATATAAATACATCCATCAACATAATGAAATTAAATAACCAACATCGCAAAGAACTCAAACTTGTATTTTTAATTACACTATGTCCTTGGTCCATTCAATAGAGATATCAATGTCAATAAACACAATCTTTAGAAATAGTCTTCTATTTCAAAATAAAGATTTTTCATACATTTTTTTGTGGTTGATATTAAATTATTTCTAAGTCCAGCCCCTTTATTATTCAATATGATCTTTAATGATCTGATACAAAGCCAAACTAAAAACATCTATTTTAAGACCCTAAAATCAATAACTAATTTCTAACTACCCTAACTTCCATCCAAATTCATCATGTACGTTGAGAGGGTTCAACCTAATGTTTGACAAATTTATAAAAGTAAATAACTAAGGAGTTAGGTATGTATTAGGTCATCTTAAACTCCTTTGTAAAATCTAACCAAAAAAATTACCACTTGAAACTCTTAAGATTAGACTATAGACTTCTAAAGACTGACATGACTTACAAAAGACTCTTACATGTGAAAATAAATAATATTTATAGAAGTGTAGTTATGCTCTTACATCACCCAACCTCTTAGGTCATCCATATAATAGATCTTAGGACATCTCAAAACCATGATTCAAATTAACTTTGAGTCCCTTTTGGTCTATCATGACTCAATTAGGCCTCTTTTCACTTTTAGGTCTCATGGAGACTTAATTGCATAAGGTATATCTTCTTAGCATCAAATATTGATCCTTTTGGGACCAAATGGATTTATCCAAAAAATGAAAACCATTTAATAACTTATCATAATAAATCTACTGACCTCATTAATGCTTTATTACACTTATGTCTATCTTTCATACTATGAAACCTCTTTTAGGATAAATTGTCCTATTAGTCATGTGTGCCTCAAAAGTATGCCTTTCAATATTACAGTTTAAACAAACTTAACACACTAAGATATGGTAAAAAAAATTACATATATAGATTCTACATGACATCAGGATCATTACCAAATGTATTAGATACTTTCACTGAGAGCTTAAGACTTCAAGATCAACTCATTAAAACACTCACTTAGAACTATAAGAATACTTAAAAACATAGTCATGATGACTTAGACCCCAAACACATGTGTATACTCTTTAAATGAATTTTTATACACTTAAATGATCCTATTATATCTCTAAACCATTCTTATATTGAAATATCATATGGTCAAATGGAAATTATTGGCCTTGAAAACCAATTTCTTGACTCTATATCACACAGTCTAAACTAAACTAGACAGGTCATCTTGTGAGCCAATTAATCTTGACATCAACCTTTTAAATTAATCCTGACATCAACCTTCACCACTAAAAAACTTTGACAACATCATGATACCAAATGAGAACACACTCTCAACAAGCTACTCATATCCATTACAATTCTCAAACACTTGACCAAACAAGCCTTTGACATCGATGACCATTATGCCTTTACATGGTGAACATTTTGACATAAATGAAAAAAACATACCAAAAAACTCTCCCTTTGTCATTGATGGAAAACACACTACAATCTAAAATCAATTCAAAAATAATACTTTTTCGATCTGCTCATTCTCCCCCTTTTGACATTAATGACAAAGAGACATCTTCAAATTTATCCCTCATGAAGTAACTTATTGCATCATACCTCTTTAAATAATAGGATCTTCAACATTTTTTGAGTCTATAAAGCATTATGAAATTTATCCCTCTTTGATCTCTTTTCCCTTTTTGGTAATAGGATTATGAAGCATCAAACAAACATGTTCCCCCTAAATACATGTATACCTTCTTCAAATGAATAAAAATACACATGAACACTCACCTTATCCTTGATATCGATTAAATTATTTATCACTTACTACGATACCCCACTTCTAACACTAATTAAATAATTAAGAAATCCCCCTTTATTTTCAAAACTTATGCTCATCACTTGAGTCATCAAAACTCTCAAACCATCCTCATCTTCCTTTGAAAATCCTGATACCAATACCAATTCTCAACACAAATCAAGCTATCAAATATTATAAAAATAGAACAACTGTTTGCTTACCTCTCATATACCACTCAATTTAAATAATCTTTCAACATGATTCCATATTTGTCAACAACATCCAACTTATTTATGTGACCATATTTGTATTATAGACCAATCCATATTCCATATGTCTCTAGACACAATCCTATGCTTAGACTTGCATTCCATACCATGAATCCTCATAAACTGATCTCAAGAATCAATGCTCATACTAGCCAAAACTCCTTTCACCTTGTCATTTACATACAAGATACAAATAAAACAACTC
>JARHVA010003690.1:1385000-1570000 GCA_037957365.1 Torreya grandis
TTGAAAGATCCTTTTTGATTTCCATTTAGCAATTATTGTAAATGGAAATTGATTATCCAATTAGATAATTGGAGTTATCATGATATTGGTCTAGGATTTTCCATTTTGACTATAGGTATTCTTTCTGGGGAAGTATGGGCCAATAAGGCTTAGGGATCTTAATAGAAATAGGATCCAAAAGAGACTTGGACATTAATTACTTGGACCATATTTGCAATTTATCTACATACTATAATTAAAAGGGGTTGGCATGGTGATACAATAGCAATTGTGGCTTCTCTAAGATTTTTTATAGTTTGGATATGATATTTGGGGGTTAATCTATTAGGAATAGGTTTACATAGATATGGATGATTGATTTAGTATAAAATAATTAATGAGATGAATTAGCAAAGGATAGATTTAATAAAATCATTCTGTGTTATTAAAAAGTGAGGTCAAATGGTAGTTCATCTAGGTTATTTCAAAGGGTGATTATAGAATCATAGAAAATCACTAATTGAAATAACTCAAACTAGAGAGAAAATGTATCTATTTTAATTATTTTAATATCTCATAAAGATAAGAAGTAATTAGGCCTATTATATAGCCCTTTAGGTTAATAAATTTAAGATTCATATAAAGATTGATAAAAAATAGATTCGACATTTTCATTGCATAGAAATAGAACTAGATCGAGGTAAAGACCAATACCTATGATTGGTAGAAAGAGAGATAAAAATGAAAAAAATTCATGGTCTTTAATCCTTAAAATAAGGATTTGGGACATTCAAAAAATTATATCTATAGAATATTCAATTTAACATAGATAATAAATATATAAGAGTTAATATCATTCCAACTACTGCTTTTATAGTAATAATTATTTAAAAGGTTAGAGAATATTTAATAGTAATTATTCCCAAAAATATAATAGATTATGCTATAGAACTACTCATTCCTGGAAATGCAAGAGAAACCGTTGAAAATCTATTGGACATAGTGTTTTATTATTTTTGGGGAACTAGGGTCTAGTTCCTAAAAAATAAAGGTTCTAGATTAAGGGGAAAATCCAATCAAATATAGTAAAAGTATAGGCTTTGATCAATTTAGTCAAATTAATTGCATATGGAAAGATACAAACTTATCTAGAAAAATAGGCTAAAATGGATGATTCAGGGGTTGAAATCTACTATACAGGACTAGAATAGTGTCACAAATCTAAATCTAGATTTCATTTTATGAAAAGATAAGAGTGCCAAAATAGTACACCCTTGTGTCTAGTGTTATAGTCATTTTTATTATCTTAAAGGTCTAAGATTTTTGGGTTTTATCTGTTGTCTTAATGTGAGCCTGTGTATGAAAATTAGAGGTTAAATGTCAATAAATCTCACTATAGGTCCATTTCAATCTCTAAACCCTGAGTCTGTTTACACACATGAAATAAAAAATACATTGAAAGCATAATGGGGATAAATTAGGTTAGGGGAAGTATGATTGCATGATCTAGAACCCTTACTATCCTGACCATTTCCTAAATTAACCCTAAAGCTAGGGTCTCAGATCAAATGTAGTTCTCCCTTAGGGAACATGCATAATCAATGCACATGGTAGATGCAAGAATGAACTTTCACCTAGGCCATTCTTTGATCAAGCATGCGAGTCTATGTGTGATGCAAAATGTTGAGCTATATTGTTGACTAATGTTAATAATGTGATGTACCAAAGTAGTAAGTGTTAGATATAAAATGACTTGTGTAGTATTTTATATAGGAGAGTATTTATTTCAAATTTGAAAGTTTTATTCAGATTTGCATGACATTGGAAAATTTAAGGATGAATCTAAGAAAGGGGTTAGGACTCATTAAGCAAAGGAAACTGAACTTTAGATCTAAAAATGACCTTGGATAGGAACATTATATATATAAACCCTAAGGTCCAACACTTGAGTCCAATCCCAACACTCTTGTCCTACAAGCTCAAGACCTAGGGGGATGGAACAAGCATGGGAAGTTTGACTTGGCTAAGGTGAAATGAGGTTATAAAAGTCTATGGATGATTGGAAATAAGAAAAAAGGTGACTCAAGCATGAAACAAGACCAAAATGAATAAAATGAAAGATGACTAAATGTGAATAAAGCTCATATTATCCAATTGGAGTCTATTATTAAATGACTATGAAAAGATAAGATATGTGTGGTTGCTTGATGAATTTAGGGTGTATATATTTACACCCTTTTAATCTAGTGATGCAATGAAATGAATTACTATAGTAAAAGAAAGAAAATAAAATACATACTTGAACCTACCTACATGGAGATGCATGTGCTGCAAAAGGGTCCAACTCACTTCTTAACTAGGGAATTAGATGGAGAGACAAATAGTGCTTGGAGAAAGAAAGAATCACTAAAATGGATGCTCCCTATACTGATCTAAAAATGGAATTTGTAACATGGAGGAGGGTAATGCTTGTCCCTTATGCTAAATCTAACTAAAATCAGAAATGATCAAAGACCCAAAACCAATGTCTACCCTCTATCCCACATAAAATCATGGAATATGGAATGTGTGTATAGAATTTATATGCTATGAAGAGCAAAATATATCATACCTCCACTCTAAATATTTGAACTAGAAATGAGAAATGCTTGGAGGCCCAAAACTAGTGTTTGTCCTCTATCCCACATACACTCGTGTAGTCTGGGCTTGGGTAATGTAATGGACCAAACACTATAGAAGGCTATGTAGTCCAACATGGTGACAACCTGGGTATAACTAGGTGTAATCAAAAACTCTGGTTAATGTGTGAGGAGAGAATGGCATGTCTTGCAATTCCATCTATATAATATTGGATGATGAAGAACATGAATATCTATCCCATGCCCCCAAATATGGTATGTGAGTTATGTATATATATAACTTGGTAATCTATATAACCACATATATAATGGCATATCATGTCATACCCCATGTGAAAAAATGGAGATCAAAACATTGTGATTTGCATTATGCCTATGTCTACTATCTAGTCTTATAGTTATGTCATGTATGATGTTGTATTTTTGAGATGTGTAGTAATGTACATGCCCCAAAATATAGTATCTAAGTCTAAATATATATTTAAATCATTATGAATCCACATAATTTAAACCACTATATCTAGATATTCTGTGTATCTATAAACTAAAGGTACCCCCTAAATGCCCTGAGTAATGTTGAGTGACCCATGTAATCTAAATTAGAGTATAGTTTGACTAATCAGAGCTAAATCTGATAATCTAACTATTGGATGTGTACGAACCATGGTGTATCCATATATGAGAGTGGATATGCATGTTGGGTAAGTGTAGGAATAAGAATAATAGGAATGATGCCCCATTTTTGGGATAGGGATGAGATGTTATGATAAAGGAGTTTATACCAATGTGAAGACTAGTGGCATAATGATATAAACAAGGTTTGTATAGTTTTAATTGATTAGATTGAGTTCTTTGAAAGTTGAATGAGCTTTTGATTAATTAGGACCATGTTGTAAGTCTTGGTATAAGAGAGGTATAGAGATGTGTGTGCCATAGTAGGTAGATGAGGTAGTAAGAAAGCATGGCTTGTGTGATGTCAAAGGTATCATTGTCATGATTTGGTGAAATAAAATAGAGTTATAAGGTTATAGTTATGGGTAAAATGGTATTTTGATTTGAATGAGAGAGTTGGTTGATATGGGAAAATTGGATTGATTCTTGATTTATTTACACATTGACTAGGTTGATATTTGGAGCTCTAGAGTAGGAGATATGTTAAGGAGACGAGCACCTACCATGACCCAGTTTAAGCAGTGTGTAACCCAAGTGGAGGCTAGTCATGATGTTACCTTGGTAAGTAGCGAAAATTCATGATTTTTTTGCCTATTTTTGAATTTTTTGAGCTATTTAAAGTAGTATAGTAAAATTTTGACTAGTTTTAATGCTCCTATATAGGAGTCAACACTCTTGTTTAGGGTTCAGTTCTACTATTCAGGTTCCAACACTCCTATCCAATACTGGTGTCCTTTATGTAGTATTGTTGTCTACTAGGGCCATTTTCTTGAGATTATAATTTATTACCTATTGTTGTGTAGCTAAGTTGTTTACTTGGCATGGTTTGACCGATATATTTGTTATTTTTTAGTATTTTCAAGGTGAAGTGTAGATGAAAGAGTTCCATAAGAACCAAGTGATGGATACATTGAGGTTATTACCATTATCTACTGATGAGAGAGTTATGATGGATATGATAGGGTTAGGTCATGTGTGTTACCTAAGCACTATGCAATGGGATAGGTATTTGATTACCACCTTATGTGAGAGGTGGAATGTAGATACATGTACTTTTTAGCTTCTTATAGGGGAGATTACTATGACTCTGAAGGATGTGTATTGCATTTTGCATTTATTGGTTAGTGGATGGTGTGTGACATTTTAGGATGAGATAGGTGTTGATGCTATTGATCATGCATCCTAAAATTTTATTGGTATACCTTTAGGTATACACTAGAGAGGTAGTGATAGTGATGTGTTATTATCATTTATAGTATAGTCTAGTGGTATACATCTATGAAAGTGATTGGCCATGTTGTTGGCTTCATTTATTTCTATAGATAGGAGTGGGGTGCCAACTGCATAAAGGATGCATATGATCATTCATAGTGTGGAGGTGTATGTTATTATATTCTCATGGAGTAGGACTATTCTTTCCCACCTATAGAGGGATTTTTATAGGTTTACATAGGAGGAATTTAGTGGTGGTGTGAGTCAAATTATCTTATTGCATTATTGGGTATATGAGCACATTGTAGTTGTGTGACTAATTGGGTTTCCTAGGCTAGAGTGGGCATCATCATAGCCATTTAGGGATTAGTGGATGAGTACATTGGCTATCTGGTCTCTTGGGATAGATCACTATAGATGAGTTTTAGATAGATTGGTGGATCATGATATCATATAGAGGCCCTATAGAGGATTTTTTAGGTGGGATGAGGATGGAGTATAGTTTCAGTATATGAGGGTTAATTGTTAGTTATATGACCACTAGGTTGGAGTGTATGAGCACTTTTAGTATGAGTGCATGACTAGATAATTTTGGGTACTATAGGATGTGCCCCCTATAGCATGGGTATGGGTGAGGAGTACATGGGCACAAGTGAGGGCAGGATCTCATGCAAGGCCTATTAAGGTTGAGTTATCACCATTACCTTTGGATGCATGTGATACAGCTATAGATATTCTTGATATAGATGATTTTGGATGTACAAAGGCATATACCACATGGTGGGCTAGGCATCAGTGGGATCTATTGTATCTTGTTGATGGAGGGGATGCTCTCAAGTATGAGGATCCTATGTTAATGATGAGAGGTAAGTAGCAATTTGATTTGAATTGTGTATAATTTTATGCTTTGGTTTGATTTGAAAGTATATATCTAATGTAGTGATGTACTTTTTCAAGTAGGTAGAGGTGGAGGTGCTCAAGATGACACATAGACTAGTGCAAGAAGTGGAGATGATGGGTTCTAGGAGACAATTATTGAGTCGACACTCTAAGAGCTCACATGAAATGTTATTGATGATGTAGTGGAGGAGGGTTTGATAGAGTGAGTAATAGTTACAACTATTTTTTATGCTCATTTGTCTAATAGAGATTCTATTTCTATAGCTGCATATGTTAGGGCAGTGGGAGAAAGAGATGAGCTAAGGGTTGAGCTAGATAGGCATAGGATGTCTCCATCAAATTATGGATAACTACACAAATCTCTAGAGGTGGTATGTAAAATTACGTGAGGAGCATGATCAGCTATTGGAGTGATAGAGTCATTGTAAGAGGCATTTGGGTATTTAAAGAGGTACAGGGTCATTGAGTGCTAGAGTGGATTATGGGACTAGTAGTAGTGGGGAAAGTGAGATAGAGAGTGAAGGCATGATGCTCATTTATGATTGATTTTTCCTTGATATGATGTATATTTTTAAAAAAAATTGTTACAAATATCTGTGTGTGTGTGTGTGTGTGTGTGTGTGTGTGTGTGTGTGTATTGGTTTTAATTTTAATGCATGTGTACTATGTTATGGATTTTGGCATATACTAGTATATTGCTTTGTAAATGGTTTATTAGAAATTAGTTAATTTGGTATTGATGTTGAGGTTATGTATGTTTTGGTAGAATGAAATCTTGGGATGTGATTTTAATTGTTCATGATATGTTTAAGTGTGTTGTTTAGGTCTTATTTGTAATCATATGTGAGCAAAGAATTTGTTGGTTTTGTAACTGGTAAAATATTTTGATAAAGTGAATCGGTTTAAGATTGGAAAAATAGGATATTGGTAAGGTTGGGAGTTGGATAATTTGGTTTGGTTGGGGATAGCTATTCATAACTATGAATGTTAGTTGTTAGTAGATAGGGATGTAAGAGAGTATTTCTATGCTCAATTCCTTGAGAGAGGCTCAAGAATACAAAGGCTGGTCTTTTGGATCCATCATTCCCCTACTAAGTGAAGCTATGAATTGATACTAATATGAATGTGTGTTAGATCACTATATGAACCCTGATGGCCAACTGAACAAGTGCCCATACTACTCATTCTATGTAGGAATATGGTTTGTATTTGATACTTTCTATGATACACTAACTATAGCTATATAGTTATACATGGGGAATCTACAAAATGTAACCTTACTAGATGTGCAACTAAAACTATGTGTTATAGAGAAGGCTCATCTATTTGAGATCATAATGGATTACTACATGAAATAACACCCCATGGCCTTTTCTATGATGCATATGAGTAATAAATATATTTAGATAGAGATAAAACCTATGATGAGGGTTCATCTCATAGCAATTGTAGTAGGTTTCTATGTGAGATAGGTCCCTAAAAATTTGGCCATAGTGAATATCTTTCTAGAGTAATATTCTATGATGTGTGCTCATTTAATCTTAATCATAATGGGTTGATACATGAAATAGGACTCTAAACATCCATCCATAGTGAATATATCTTTGGATTAATATTTTATGATGTGGATTCATTTAATCTTAACCATAATAGGTTGTTACATGAGATAAGACCCTATAAATCTAACTGTATTGAATATCTCTCTAGAGCAGTACTCTACTATGGTGCTTATGACTATGTTTGATATGTATATGTAACTATACTCTGTACTTAGACTATAATTTTATATGTAGGTTATTCTCACTATACTAGTTTTCAAACCTTTTGAATAGTTGGAAGAGGAGATCTCCTATGATGCTCTGTCCTAAAATTTGCATTACTCTCATGATGAGTGATCAATTTTTCATGTTAAGGAATATCCGAGGATGACTTGGTCATGGAGGGTTGAGGTATCTTGGTGCCCCATATTTGAATGATATGATGTCATTATCAACACATCTATTAATGCAATTACTGATTTCATAACAATCATTATCTCTATGTCCATGGATACGATGGTACTTACTAAAGGGCTGATGTGGCTATATCTATAGGAGATGAAAATCTTGTCAATGAGTAAAAGTAATATTATTAACCTCATATCAAGTAATGATAATAATATAGCATATAGGTTACCCCACTCTAAATCAAACTATAGTGGTGCCTTGCTATTATTCTCTATAGTGCATATTTTAGGCTACACTCTAGAGATAGGCTCTCTATTCTTAATTGGTTGCCTTTTTGGTTGTGGTCTCTTATTATGTTTAGGACATGGTGGATGTTGTGTGCTAGGAGCTATAGATGTAGATACTATACTAAAATCTAGAGTAATATGAACAATTGAATCTACCTCAATCAGTCCCAATTTTTTTTCTAAAGCTAGAATATATAACATAATTGTCTAAAAGAGGAATTTATCTGATATAATAGATGCTTGAGGAGATGTTGACAAAGCCCCTTAATAAAGATATGTTGAATATATAAATCTATTGGTTTGTAGATCAATCTTAACATGTTCATCTTGAATCATAATATATAATCACTAACTGGCTCTGAAGTATTCTGATGCAATGTGGCAAGTTTCTCATATGTAACATGAGGGCCCATGTTTATTATGTAATGTCTAAGAAATGCCTCCTATAAGTCATGATACATGTGAAAGAAAAAAATGGGGAGTATATAAAATAACCAATTATGTACTTCCCCTACTAATTTCTATGGTAAAAACTTTATTAGAATCAAAGGACTAACATGAGATGTCAAAGCCTTTTGAAAGGCCTGAAGGTGTACGAATGGATCTCCAATTCCACCAAAGTGAGGAAATGATGGTATCGAGAAATGCCAAGGTAATGAAGCCATTACAAATGTTTTCTAAAGAGGGTTATCAGGTAAATTTTTGGCATCCATACAAGACTTATAATCCTTTTTTTCCAAGGTAAGAATATGTACTTGGTGTTGTAATTCATGAACTACATGTTATCATTCTAGAAAGCACCCTGTTTGAAGATGTTTAAAACACACCCTTTCTCTAAATTATAAAATTAGAAATTTTTAGAATATGGGTGAATTTATATTGATAATAACCTTTAGATATGGTTTGTTTCCTTAATATTTATCTTTAAGAACCAAACTATTTTGATTTTTTGGGATGAAAAGGGGAAAGGAAATTGAAATGGAAAATCCTATCTAATTAGGTGATGCACTTAAATGATTGGTATTCTCTGAAATATTTATAAAAATAATTAAGATACACATATGAATCTAAAATAAAAACTTTGGATTTAATCTTGAACATCAGTGTTTCAAAAGAAGGCCTGAAAGAAGTTTACAAAGCAAACTTAAATCCTAGTTCTTCAAATGACCTATAAAGGATGAGATTTTCACAGTAGGTGTGGAAAGGACCTAAAAAAAGGAATGTATATGCCACTTATATGCTAGTATATATTCAAATTAAAATATATTTTGATCCAAAAAACATATCCAAAAAAATCTTCTTTATTTGATAAATGGTGTCAATTACAATTTCTTCTTTGCTTTAGGAATTATTAAAAGATGGCTTCAAAATGCCAATATATAAGTATATAACCTTAAATAAATCCATAGTGACATGGAAAAGAGAAGTATTAGTATTATTTTAGTTAAAATAATACTAAAATACTTTTAAAATATTAAATAAAGTCTTTAAAATCTTCCAAGTCTTCAAAAATTGCATGTTCTTCATTTTTGACATAAAATTGAGAAGTGATGGGCCCATGTTGACTTGTCAAAATTATTTTCATGAAAATAGTTCCATAAATTTAAAGATAAATCTATATTAAAAGTGGTTCTAATTTATTTAATTTCTTTATCTTGCATGAAAATCATGGGAGATGTATGAAACTAGTCAAACTAGTCAACCAAAGAGATTTGACCCTCAAGGACTAGTTACCTCAACTTGAGCTCAAATTTCATGAATTTAAAATTATGGATTGAATTTATAATTATATATCCCTTTAAAAAACATATATGGCATGTGGTAATTCTAAAATTAATTCATTTGATATATTTTCAATGCCATTCTTTACTTGATTGACAAATTAAGCCTATTAGGCTAGTTAGACCTAATAGCCCATCTTCTTACATTTGGACACCATTAAACCTAAAAAAATATGCCATGAAACCTAAAAAAATAATTAAAAATATATTTTAAAAAATTTCTCATCACAATATATTTAATTTTGATGATAAAACACTCGCCATTTAGTCAACAAGGTTAACTAGGCCTACTTTGCTCCATTTTCTTATGAATTGGCCATTTTGATTGAGCTATTTTGGAAAATTATAGGATTATTTATGAAAATAATAAAATTTTAGGATGAATAACATGTATTAGGCTTTGATATCCATTGATTATATTGCATTGAAGTGTCTTGTACTTCATTTTATTTGCTTTTTTCCACAAAAGACATGATTTATTCTCTTGTCCATACAATTACATGCATAAAATATATATTTATGGAATTTTATATGAGTTTAATTTAAATTTTAAATTTTTTTATGTCTATCCAATATTATTTTATGGTAATTAAATCATTTTTTTGCAAAAATAGTTTTTTGAGGGTTTAGGAGGGCTTGGAAGCTAAATATTCAAAATGATGGTTCATGAAGTAAAGACCTTCAAATTCAAAAATATTTCAATTTATTTGTATCAAAATTACCCCCTTAATTTCCTTGAAAATATTTGGTTCCCATGAAAAATATATGAAAAATTTTCATGTGGAGAAATCTTCCTATGGGGTTTTGACTACATTCTGAGTTGCCTATGCTCTTAATGGTTGTTAATAAATAAAATACCCTAAAAAGGTCTTAATTTTTCATGAATTATAATTAAATATGGTTAATAAAAACATAATAATATTATTCATCCAAAATTCATATGTAATGAAAGATACGAGCATCTGAATAAAAGGCTTGGAAGGGTGTCTAGAATTACTAAAAACTAAAAAATTCATCAAAATGAAAATATATCTTCAACTTCTTCCAAAAAAAAGTGTTTTTTTTTCTTACATATTTTTTATATTTATGAAATTTTAAATAATATGGGTAGTAATTTGACCTTGACAGGTCAAATTACTAACAATTATCAAGACTTTCAGGGTTTGACCAGCCTGTTGGTTAAAGAACTTAGAAAATTTGTATATGAAAAAATTATATATAAATTGAATATTGTAATATATTTTGTGGTAAAATACATAAATAAAAAAAAACATGTGCACATGTGTAATTAGAGGAATGGACAATAATAACTAAAAGCATGTGTGGATATACACTTAGAAGAAATCAACAACAAGAAGTCTATTATGTACAAAATAACCTCCAACTTGATGGCCCTCCTAGATTAAATAAAATGATATTTTAGGTACCATGGAACTTTTAAACATGATTTATTCCTTTTGATATCCTTCTTCTACAAATGGGAGCACTTATACGTTCATGTGTTCCAAATTATGCAGCTAGGCCTCCAAATTCCATTCTTAGGTGCATGGATTGAAAATATGGATCTAGGATCCAATCATCTTCCTCCCATATTCTTATTTTTTTAATCAAAATTTTCATCTCTACCTAATTCATAGGCTAATCATTATTTGACACATTCTCATTCAATGATTGTATTGGCAATTTGACTAGTATACCTAGATTGATGTCTTCATTTGACTCCATTTGAAGTGGTACTTTTTCAAAGTATTTAGATCATTGATAAGCATCCAAAAATGTATGTAATATGAATTTAATTTCTTACTTATGAATAGATACAGAAATACTCTTTACAAGACATTCATCAATCTCCACTTGGGGTGGAGATGGACCATCAAATTTTGCACAAAAACTCTCCAAGTCATCCCAAATGGCTTATTCATCATGATCAATGGAAAATATATGAAATTCATTAGTATTCTTACCATTTAAAATATGATGATCATATATTTCAATATTTTTTATGAATTCAAATGAAATTTCTTGATCTACTGCACTTGTCTCATCTTTATTAGGAATATTCTCCATCTCAATAATGGCTCTATGTGATTTATCTTCATGGCTTCCTTTTGAAGAAATATTTTATTGTTCTTCATCTATCTTAGCTGTTGAAAACTCTTGAGAATCCTCTTTCAAGTCATCTTCTTGTTCATCATGGAAAATTGAATCATTTTTGTCCTTGCCAAGAGGTGTCCCAACTATGATTTCTTCTTCTTGATCATTGGAATTATCATCATTCTCTATCTCTTTAGTTGCATCTTATTCACTTGCCTCATAAAGAAGAGGTACTTGTTCCAAGATTGGTATAGTATACCCCTATAAGTATTCAATAAAATGTGAAAGATATACAAAAGTAACCATAGATACCTGATTTTGCTCATGAGGCTGATCTTCTTGGATCACCTTCACCTCATCTCTCTGCACTTTTTCTTGAATGTCTTTCCATGAAAGAAAGGGTTTATTCTTCTGAGGAGGAAGGGATGAAGGATAAATGGTCTCTTACCTAAATTTAGCATCTTGAGTGATGCTTGATTATTCCTCTTTCTTACTTAACTCCATGATTTGGTTCCAAGATGGGAAAGATAAATGCCCTTTTTGACCTTTTGATTCTAGTTCTCCTCCTCTTTCCTTGTCTTCAACCCTAACTCTCTAATCTACTTATCAATATTCTCATATAATATCTTCTCCTTAAAGTGGTTAATGATCTCAATATCATGTTGTAACATAACAATCTCCTTCTTTCTTTGATAGTTCTCTTAGATATAAATCTAATAAGGGAAGGTTTGAGAAATATATGAAAAATTTGGCAAACTCAGAGGAGCTCTTGGAATGGTCTCTTAAGAATGAATGGATGACATATAATAAGAGTGAGGTTGAACTTGTTGTTCTTTAAGGCCTTTTAGTATATATTTAATACTTTGAATGTAACCACCTACATCCATCATCTCACCAGTGAGATTACCCCAATTTTCCCTCTCAACAGTTTTCATTGTTGTTTTATTTTCTACAATGACTCTCTCAGATGATGGATCTATTCCATAGGAGTATCTTGACCATAATATCTCTATGAGTGTAGCTCTTGTGCATGATTTTCAAGGCTCAATAAAGTTTGTTTAATTTATGGTATGGATTAGGTAGCTATAAAATAGCCATGACTAGGTTGGATAGATGGGTAGGATGGCTCATGATAAGACTGGTAAGGGTCAATATTATGATATAATGGTTGTTCATAGGGAGGATTAGGGTAGTAATCTTTCATATATGACTGATATAAATCCTTATACTCTTGGTGAGGATCATAGTGTGGTTGGTCATACTAATCATAGTGAGGATAATATGGATTCATACTAAAATAAGATATTTGAGACCATTAGTAAGACAAATACTGAAAGTAATAAATATTCAAATGATACATAATGATCATAACTAGATTTTAGTACCTAAAATTTTCATTGATCTTCTAGATGACTCCAAAGGCTAGTGCATAGAATGAATGTCTCACCAAGCATACCAAAAACTATTATCACTTTGGAAAGCACCCTATTTGAAGATGTGTAAAATACACCCTCTCTATATTTGATACAATTGGAACTTATTATAGTGTGGGTGACTCATTATTGAGAAGAAACTCTAGAGAGGGTTGGTTCCCTTAAGATTTATCTTTAAAAACTAAATTATTTTGATTTTTTAGGATGAAAAGAGAGAAGGAAACTAAAATGGAAAATCCTATCTAATTAGGTGATGCACCTGAATGATTGGTATTATCTAAAATATTTATAAAAATGAGTAATATACACATATGAATCTGAAATAAAAACTTTTCATTCAATCCTGAACATTAGTGTTTCAAAAGAAGCCCTGAAAGAATTTTATAAAGCAAATTCAAATCCTAGCTCTTCAAATAACCTGTAAGGGATGAGATTTTAATAGTAGGTGTGGAAAGAAATTGAAAAAATGGAAATTATATTCCAATTTTATGGTGGTACATAGTCAAATTACATTCTATTCTAATCCAAAAAACATATGCAAAAAATCTTCTTTATTTTATAAATGATGTCAATTACAATTTCTTCTCTGCTTCATGAATTCTTGAAAAATGGCTTGATAAAGCCAATATATAAGTCTAAAACCTTAACTAAATCTAGATTGGCATATAAAATAGAAGGATTAGTCTTATTTGAGTTAAAATAAGACTAAAATCATTTTATAATATTAAATAACGTCTTTAAAATCTTCCAAGTCTTTAAAAATTACATGTTTTTCATTTTTGGCATAGAATTGAGATGTGGTGGGCACATGTTGACTTATAAACCTTAATTGCATAAAACTCACGTCATAAATTAGAATATAAATCCATATTAAAAGTGGGTTTAAGTTCTTTAATTTCCTTGTCTTTCATGAAAATCATGGCAGATGCTTGAAACTAGTCAAACTTGTCAACTGAAGAGATTTGACCCTTAATATTTTGCTAAATTTTGTCTATTTCAAATATAAATGAAAAAAATGATGGGTATAAATGATTAGAATAAACTTGTATTGTCTTGTGTTCTATATCCAGATGTTGTGAGTACTCCTCTTTGGCTGGTGAGGACCACTTGCAAGTAAGAAAGCACTACCATAAGATGTTTGTTAGTAGTTAAATGAGTGGGATGCCAAGCTACACACTTGTTCTAGGAAGTGTGAATTTTCCTTATATATGATAGTCATCTTTGAGAGACAAAAAAGTAATTAATAACTAAAAGAGAGGTACATAGAGAGTGAAAGATAGATAATATTACCATTATTAACAACTTAAATGTAGTAAGGAGTGATAGGGTGCAGGTGTTGTATTTTGTTTATGTTTTAAAAGTTTTTTGGGTAGGTTATGAATAAGCTAGGGAATCCATAGTCATCAAAATTATTAGAGGAGTGATATATATTAGTTATACTATTGAAGTTGATGGTGGAGGTGACTGATGTCAATTAGGCTACCGAGTTCAGTAACGGAAATAATTGTCTAAGAGCTTGCAAAAGGATTTTATGGGTTTAGAAAATGGTATTGATCAGGTCTAGGAGGTTGGGGAGAGTTATGCGAGATAAATTATGGTTTGGGTAGATTTGGTCAAAGGTTTGGTGTGTTAGGTTAAGGGGAAACAAGTGAGGAGGCTTTGTAACTCTGTCATAGGAGTTTAATTAGAAGTGCGTAAAGCAATGCACAATAGATATAAAGTGATAGAAAAATAAATGTTTAAAAGACATATATAATAAGTGATGTACCTAGATATAGTTACAAAATGATAAGTTCTATATTGATGATCCTTATCAGGGAGTCTGAACCTGAATGCCAGAATAGGGAGAACAAGTAAGAGCTATTGGTCCTTAAGAGCTTAGTCCCTAATCATGATTGACTTATGTAAAATGAAAATAAGATAAAATGTCAAAAATAAAATTCCAAGAGTTTGAATTCAAGTAATAATGAATTTTATTGATTTTTGTTGACCTAAACTTTAGGTTTGAGTTTGTCTTATATTGTTAACATTAGTGATCCTATTGATGTTGGCCATGGGTTGACTGATGTTGGTGGCCCTAGAATAGGTAAACCTTATTATTTTTGGCCTGTTATCTATTATTCTTCATACCAAGTCTGACACTCATTATAAAATAGTAAAAATAATATTTTAAGGAGGTAGTTGATTAGGAATTTAGTTTGGAAGTGGGAATAAGTCTTGGGTAGTTAGGATGAGGAGACCAGGTCTTGCAGTGACTCATCAGGTGAGAGTTAGTCATAGGGTGAGGTGGCTAGGTAAGGTGGAAAAAAGGGTTTTTTTAATTAACTTAGTTAAGTATTTTAAATTAAATAAATGTGTGAAGGGTAAAAGCATGGGTTAGGGAGGTTAATTTTTATTATTGAAAAATGGGTTAAAAAAGGGTTGTGATATAAGGAGTTACACATTAGTCTATGACATAATTTTGGTGTCTAAATTATCCCTTTCTTATCTTGTAATTTGTACTGATAAGTTTTCAAGACAAAAATAAGTGTTAGATGCTCCAAGTATTGGATGAGGTATCCCCCCTCAAAATGGGAATTGATGAAGGAAAAAATAGAATCAGGTACTAGTTTGATAGAAAGGTAATTGGGTGAGTGGTGAGGAATTGAGTTTCACTTCATATGTATATACTATTACTAGATACATTAGAAAAAGTTAAGAGCATGTAAGGTTAAGGACTCAGATAGAACTAACTAAAGCATAACTTATAAGTGATATTTGAGAGGTCAAAACAATCAAAGTTGTAGTTCTAATGGTTGATGTGTCCCAGGTATTTCAGGTAGCAAGTGCCCCTAGGAAACACAAAAGGATTCAAGGTGACATGATGAACTTGGTTTCCATCCAAAACACCTGATATACATGCATGTGCACAATAGACAACTTTAATAGAATAACATAAGCAACCAATACAAACAATGTGAGGTTGGTGTAAAAGTCTCAATGAGTGAGGAGATGTTCATTATCTCCAAGCAAAGTTGTTATGGGTGAAGATGTAAGTGATCTCCAATAGTGTTTGTCATGGTTAGGGAGATATATGCAATCTCTAGTTATCCTAATTTATGGGTAAAATTTAAAAAGTTGGGGTTGCTTAGGTCAATAAAACTTTATTAGAATGGTGCAAGTGTCAGTGACATTTACTAATATCAGTAATAAAAAGTGTTGAAATCAATAAACTAGGGTAATATTACTGATGTTGATATGTATAAGCATCGATTCCAATAAATTAGGTCAATAATGTCAACATTGATGACTGACCAAACTCATTTGCAACTTTGTGATTGGAGAGAAGAAATAGAGCTTGAGAGTGACCATGATGGCAGAGCAATGAGGGGACCCAACAAGAGGTACACCACCATAGGAGCTAGATATGCTAGTTAGGAGGAGATGGAGAGACATGATAAGAGTTTTTTCTAGTTGGTTTGAAAGTTAATTTGGGTATTTTTAGTTTTTAGGCTAATTTAGAGGTGGGGGTGTAGAAAACATTAGTAGAGGGTAAAAAATAGGGTATGCTAGTTATATGATAAGTTGGGGGGTTGTTTGGGTAGGTTTTTAGGTGAATTTTTTAATTTTGGGTTTGTGTCATTTGACCCTAGGGTTGACCCAGTCACCAACATTGATGAGTTCCACTGACGTTGGTCGACATGGCATCAAGGTCAATAAGTGGTTGTCAACATCAACTAACACTTAGGCTTACAAAACACTAATGTCAGTAGTAATGTTGATGTTAGTGACTATGAATTATTCAAAAAATAGGAGAAAAGGTCAATTTAGATCCCTAACAAAAGTAGTCAAATAAATTAATGGTTAAGCTAGCCTTAGAATACCTCATGTCAACTGAGTGTTGTCTACATAGCTTAGTTTAGGGCCTCAAGCCAATGTAGTTCTCCAAGAGCCTAGGGAATAGATATATAAAGCTATGTTAGGTAAAATGGATAAAAAGGTAGGTTGAGATAGGTTAAGAGGTCTAAGGTTTAAAAGACAGGGCATAGTATCAAGGGTTAGGGATATAGGCTATGAGGCCTAGAGTCATGATAGGTGGGTAGGCCTAGGGTGGAGAGAGAGAAGAGGTAGTAAATTCCATGGTAGAGAGAGAGGTAGTGAGACCTAGGGTAAAGATAAAATATTAGGGTATTTAGTTAGATGGGTATATGGCTAAGCTAACCTTAGAAGAGCCCATGTCAACTAAGTGATGCCTACATAGCCTAGTTTAAGGCCTCAAACTAATGTATTTTTCCCAAAAAGAAGGGAAAAAGGTAGTGATAGAGTATATTATTAAGTATGTGAATTGATTTATGTATGGATGCAAGTGAGGATGGAGATAACATTATGAGATCATTTACCAAGGCTATTGACATGTATGAGGAGGGATGTCACTCTAGACAAGTAGGAACATATGGTGGCTATGGGGTTAGGAGGACTGCAATAGTACCATTGAGTCACTTGAGATGTGTCCCTGATGATAGCATTGATTGAGATGTGGGATCACACCACCAACACCTTCCATCTACTGACCAGAGAGTTGATAGTGACTTAAGAGGATTTTTATAATATTTTATGGCTACCACTCTAGGGTGTGGAACTCTTCACATGATCAAGAGAGGAGCATAATATATACATGGTCACATTATATGGAGAGCATGTGAGTGAGTTGACCTACCATTTTATGAGTTTTACGTACAAGCCACTTTATATGTCTGATGAGGAGCAACATTGACTAAGCATCCTGATGATGATTAAGTCATGGTGTATGAATTACTAGATGTAGTGGATGGTAGATTTTTTAATGCATTGACAAGTGTGCTTACATAAATGGTTGAGTAGTAGACTATTTTTTCCTAGGGTCTAGTATTATTAGTGTAGTTATATAGAGAGAATATGGGGTTTGAGACTACTATGGTAATATAGTTTGTGTGTCATCCATCTACCACACTATTGGGTATATGAGCACATCATGGTGACATAAACATTGGGGTTACCTACCATGATCCTAGCCAGCTTTAGGTTGGTTTTAGATGGTGGAGAGAGTGCATGAGACAGACCCAAGTGGACAGTGTGGTTCAATACATTGCCTATTATAGGTATATGATTAAGGGTTTGATCCCTACTAGTATTTTTTGGAGACCTTATTTGGCATACCTTATTTTTAGAGGATAGGCACAATAGCTTGTGGGTTTGAAAAACTCAATGTGGGTCATGGGTAAATGAGTTGGTGAGCTAGAGATGATACCCATGACATGGGTTAGGAGACAGCTTAGTCTATTATAGGATATTCTACCTGCCTTCACTCAATATAGGAGGGATAACATAGAGGAACCCCTGCCATTACCTTAGGAGACAGATGGGATAGATTTTAAGGAGATGCCAATAGGGAAATGGGTTGGATACCTAGGATGTATAGCAGCATATACAACTTGGTGGGCTGGTTTATATCCTGTAGTGGAGGTTAGGAGGCCACCACTAGATTTATAGGGGTTGGTGAGAGAGAGGGATGTAGTGGTATAGGCCTAAGATGCAACATTATAGGCTAGAGATATATCTCAGGCAAAGGTATTATCCTTATAGAGTTAGATGGTAACATTACAAGGTTATGTTTGGGAATTATAGGGATAGGTTATAGCACTACAGGGCTAGGTTACTATTTTATAGGATCAGGTGACTACAGTGACAATAAAGAGAGAGATAGTCTAAGAGCAATAGGCTAGGCTTTTCCTTCTCCTCCACCACCATAGGGACTAGTACATGTTAGGCCATCATCAGGTGCTATGGGACCTCCATAGACTATATCTATGGTGAGATATATGACTATCCTAGATGAGATTGCCTATTATAAGAGGAAAATTATAGAGTTTCCATAGATTTAGAGATAATTAGAGTTTAGGGACTAAGAGAGGTCTATGTCATGTGCTATGGCTTCTAGATCATGAAGATGTAGATGGGTGGAGAGTGGTGATGACACTGCTACTTCATGACCACATGGGGATCATTGAGGACCCTAAGTGTCAAAGTTTTCCATTTTTGATTATCTATGTTATATGTTTATTGGCCTACAAGTCGAAGATGTGAGATGTATATTTTGAGAAAGAGAGATGTTATTATGATGATGTAGTTATGGAGATGCACACACACACACACACACACACACACACACACACACACACACACACACACACACACACACACACACACACACACACACACACACACACACACACACACACACACATACATGAGATGTTCATTTATTGTGTGTTTGAGAAGTGTTTATTTTGATAGATGATTATGATGATATGGATGATGATTATCTAGATGATAATTTTAAGCTATGTTAATTTTGATGGTAATCCTAATCATGTAGTTGATTTATACTAGCCTTTCCCATATATGTGATGGTATATGCATAGTTGGTTGATTAGTTTCATCTTAGCATTTTTCCATATTTCATGATGGTGTATGCTTAAAATGAATAGATTGGTTATGTTAGCTTATTTTAGCATTTTTACATATTTGTGATGGTGTATGTGTAAAATCAATTGAGTAGGTTTTGATAGTGTTGGTATGACATTGTTTCTTCATCTTAATTAAAGAGATCAACATGTGATATGGATGGGAAAATAAAGAGGCAAAATGCTCATGCATTGGCAAAGCCCATAATCAGAACATAAATAGGCTCAAAAAAATAAACCTCTTTCATGCCTTATATATTTGAACCATTGTGTTTGTTAGACAAGCATCATTTTTACCCTATGGTAAGTGAGATTCATAGTAATTTGAAAGAGTATGAGGGGAAAAAGGGTAAAATGAGGGAAAATGTTTAGGTAGCATAACCTACAAAGTACTGATGATATGCCCCTATTGTGGGTGACCTGAGAGCTAATATAGGCAAGTCCATGACTTAAAGATTATTTTTGTGTGTTTAAGTTGATCAATGTGGGAAGCCTACAATGGGATTTTGTATGGGTTAACATCGTATAAAGCTATAAACATCCTTTTTCAATTTGTTTTTCCCTTGGCTTAGCCATCCTTCAAGGGATTTGTCTAAGCATTTGTTTTTAATTTTGAATAGTTATCCTTCAAGGGAGTAATCTATCAATAGTAGCAAAGGGAAGTTACGTAGTTGTCCTTCAAAGGAGTAGTCTACATTGAGAAGCATGACCTGAGACTTTATAAATTTTTTAGATATTCCATGTTTTTATTTTTAGTCATGGACAAGACTATAGTGGCTTAGGATTTTTCCACTTTGAGGGCAAAACCATACCACTGTGTAAGTTAACTAAGTGTATAGGAGAAAGGGTGAAGAGGAAGGGAAATGAATGTAATAGGGATGCTCAAGGGATAAGCTTAAGTTAAACATGAGGTGAAGTGACACTTGTTTAACAAAATAATGGTCATATGTGTAAGGCATTTAAAGGCTCTAGTTCTAGCCTTTCTTCAAGAGAAGACAAGTGATAAGTTCTTGAGACATACTTGTGAGTTATGATATAAGGTCCAAGACAATTAGGAGTAAAATTACCCCATTTAATTTTTCCATGTTCATCACATGGTGATTTTATTTTAAGATGAGATATTTAATATTGAAATATCACTCTTTTAGGTTTTTGTTATAAGCACATTTGATACACTCTTGATAGATTTGGATGTGATTGAGGGCTATGAGACAATACTCATCAAGAAATTCAATTTGAGATAGACATTCTTAGAAAAATTCATTGTTAGTAAGTATGTCTTATAGAGAAGTGTGAAGAGAAGGAATCTAGACTTCAAGAGGCAAAATAGCCTACATCCCATATACCAATGAAAAAAGGTGTAGCACCTGTAGGGGTTCAAATTCTAGTGTGGTAAGCCCATAAAGTAAAATGAATGTGTGTGTGCTAATCCTTGCCCATATCATTGACTACCTTCATGAGAATTTTGATCAATGTTTTGTTTGAAGCTTCTATCTATCCATTAGCTTATAGATATTATGGTGATGAGAAGCTTAATGTGATTCCAAATGTATCAAAAAGACTTTAAATATTCTTGTTTTTGAAATAGTTTCCATTATCTATTATAATTTTATGAGGGACACCAAAACAATAGATGATGTGATGGTTGATGATGTCAATTTTTTTTCAGCTTTAGTAGAGATGAGAGGAATGACCTCAACCAACTTGGTGAAGTATTCAGTAGTAGTAATGATAGAACGATGACAAAGGGATGAATAAGGGTTAACATATTCAATTAGATCTAAGCCACATTGGGAGAAGGGCCAAAAGTCTTTGGCAACTTGTAATTAATGACTAAGAATGTGAAAGAGGTTAGCATGTTGTTGAAACTTGATGTAACACTAAACATAATCAGTACAGTCTTGATAAACTATGGGCCAATAATAGCCAAATTGAAGGATATGTTTGGTAACTGCATGACTATTGAAATGCCCATCACAAATACCATCATGGACTTCTTTAATATCAAAGGGAGTCTCAGTACTAGTGAGGAATCTAAGGAGAATACCATCAAAACCTCACTTGTAGAGAAGTCCCCATAATATAGTGTAATGAGTGACATGTTTTATGAAGGCACATTTCCCATTGTTGGAGAGATCTAAAGGGGTAATATAGAAGGAAATATAATCCATGAGTTACTTGTACTACAAGTCATGTGGGTTGGTTATTACATTTCTAAAAAAAAGGATGTTAGCTGAGACATAGGAGGGTAATGTTAAGTGATGCACAATGACATAGATTCTTTAGAAAGATGATGAAGAGGGTATGTGTGAAGCAAGTGAAGCCATTATGCCATCAAACTTTTTTGTAGATTGAGGAACAATTTGTAAGAGATAAGAGTCAAATAATCCTAATAACATAGCTACATGATGTTTATGCTATTGCACAATTTTGATTTTGCATAGGTAGGAACCATTAACCTAGTTAACCACTAACTAAGAATCACCATAAATGGTTATGGATTTGATACCCAAGAAGAGAATTGTTTTAAGTTTAAAATCAAATCCTCATATTTAGCCATATTATTAGTGAATTAGAAATCTAGTTTAAATGACAAAGGCATAGGCTTACCATCTAGAGGAATAAGAATGACCCCTGTACCCCCTACCATGTTGAGATTTAGACCCATAAAATACCATCCTCATTTGATAGGAGATGTCATCGGTGGAGAGTATTGCAATGGATTCATCAAGGAATTCAAGGTTTGAAGGTTGATTGTCAAGTAAAGGGGCAGTAGCTAATTGGTCAGTGATTGTTTGCCCCTTAATAGACTTTTGTTGAATGAAATCTAAATTGAATTTATCAATAAGAATGAGCCATCTAGATACACGTTGGTTGTGATAAGGTTTGGAATGCATGTATTTGAGGGGATCAATATGGGTAACCATATAGGTTTTGTGATTTCAGAGATAATGGTTAAGCTTGGAAGCAAAAAATACCAATGCAAGGCAAAAATTTTTAGTGTGGGTATATCAAATCCTATAATCAATAAGTGTGAATCTTATTTAGTCAACTACATGCTCTTGATGTTGGTCATCTTGATGTGCAATCATATCACCTAGAGAATGGTTTGTTATGGAGATGTATAGGTAGAAAGGTTGATTTTCCTTAGGTAAAATAAGCAATAGTGGGGAAAGGAGGTATTTTTTAAGTGCATCAAAAGCTTCTTGTAAATTTGTATTCCAATGGAAGGAAACATCCTTTTTGAGGAGATGGTGAAAGGGTTGGTAGCGATCTAAAAAATAGGAAATGAAGTGATAAATTGACTGAAGTTTGCCTTGTAGGTTACAAAGTTATTTGATATTAGTAGGTGGAGGCATCTCTAAGATTTCTCTAACCTTAGTAGGATCAACTTTGATACTATGAAGAGAAATGATAAAACCTAAGAGTTTATTGGAAAGAACACCAAAGACATATTTCTTAGGGTTTAATCAAATATTATATTAGAGGAGATAAGTAAATATGGTTTTGAGAATCGTCAAGTGTTCTTGACAAAATTTAGACTTGCCGAGTAAGTCATCTATGCAATCTTCCATAATTTTTTGTAAGAGATCATGGAAAATATAAGTCATAGCACATTGGTAGGTTATACTAGTATTATTTAGACCAAAAGGCATGACTTGATAACAAAAAGTCCTCCATGGGATAATGAAGGTTGTTTTGTGTTGACCCTTAGGAGAAACTAGGATTTGATTGTATCTAGAGAATCCATCTATAAGTAATAACATCTCATGGCTAGCCATCAGATCAAAAAATTGGTTGATACTTACAAATGGAAAGTCATATTTTGGATAAGAAAGGTTTAAATAATGATAGTTAGTGCAAATACAAATTACTCTGATCACTTTTGTGATAGGAACAATATTGGAAATCCATTGCAGATACTGGATAGGTTAGATAAATTTAACAAGAAAGAGGCACTAGAGATTTCCTTTGACAAGGAAAGCAATACGAGGATGCATCTTACGAATATTCTACTTAACAAGTTTAGCATATTTATTAGTGACAATGTTATGGGTGATGATAGAGGGGTCAAAAATAGGCATCTCATTATAAGACCCAGCAAAGGCTTTGCTATGGTCATTAAGAAATGTGGCATAATTAGCTTTCTTAGAGGAATCTAAAGATTGGCTAGTCTTGAGGATTTGATGGTTATCATGAGAGGGTAGGTTGATGTCAATGGTTGATTCATTTAACATAGCTTGTGTTTCAAATGGGAGTGATCATTAGATATAGGAATCATTTGCACCCATATATGTGATAATTGCATCATCATCTTGACATTAGATAGTGTTAATAGTGGGAGAGTCTTTATCAATTTTGTTAGGATGAATGAGAGGAAGGAACTTTGTTTCCTTGCCCTAATGATAGGTGAGAGGTCCCACATATGTGGAATTTATTGAAAAAAAATTAGAAGGTATAGATACCTCCAATTTAGTAGGTGATGGTGGAGAAGAAGGTGGAGAAGGAGAGATTGGTTCTTAGATAATTGGTACATGGGAATTATTAATGAGTTTAGTTGGTTGGTCATATTCCACTCTATGCCTTTTTTTGGCATTTTCAATGGTGTTGCTAGTAGGATATTCAATAGGCATATGGATACCTTGTTCATAACAACCCAAACCAAATCCTTTCTAGGCACACCTATAGAGATAGGTGTGGTTGAATCTAGGGTTATTAAGGAAAAAGGAGTCATAGGTAAATAGTTGTGCTAAAGAAGATGGATTGTTGACAGTGGGAGGTTGATCAATTCCCTCATATGTGAAATTGGTTCAAAGGTTAGGGGCCCCATAATAGATGACCATCCCAATACAGGGATCATAATTTGGGTGCACATGAAGCATTCCATACTAGTTTGGAGTATAAAACATGTCAAACATCAAAAAATGATATTCACGAAGTGACAAACATTGAAAGGTCTCTTCTATGGGATGCTTGACAAGAATTTATGTTATCGGTATTTGAGTAACCATGGGAATGGAACTTGTAAAAGATTTAAAAGTATCATGCAAGGAAGATGATGTTTTCAATGTAATGAGAAAATCATTGGTACTATATATCATATCACATGTTTTAAATTAAGGTGGGTCAGTAGGTATGACATGTACTTGTCCATCATGTTTAGACTTGACATAACAGTACAAAGTTGAGGGTACACATATAATAACACGTATCTACAGTCATCCAAGTAGTATGTCGTATTTAAACTCTCCTTACACAATATATAAGAGCTCAAGAATAGTGTGGATACCTACATGAATATGTAAGACAATAGTGCCTACTGTAGTAGCTATATTATCATTAAAAGAATAGAGTAACATATTGGTTTGAGATATGCAATTGTTAGGAAAGGCTAGCTATTTGTACGCATGGGTGGAAATAATATTAATTATATCTCCCCCATTGATCATGACTCTCTTGACATGAGTTTTATAATATATGTGGTAATAAAAAGGGCATAATCATGATCTTTAGGGTATTAAAGTGGAATTTTTGAATCACTAAAAGAAATCAGGAGATGAAATTAAGGGAGTCAACCAAAGATTCAAGAGTTTGGGGATCATCTAATTACACCTAAATATCTTAAAAGTTACTAATAAAATCTTGATGGTGTTGGGAAGAGTTTTGGATTAACTCATACAAAGACATTTTCATAGGAGTTTGGTGAAGTTGTTTCAACATTAAACTTTGAATGAAATCTGAAGATGTTGCTTTAGGAACACCCAAGATGGAAATATTAGGATTAGGAGGAGGAGTGCCTTTGGTGAAGGGATGGGTCCAAGGAGAAGTGAACTTTTCCTTGGATTTATTTTTTTGGTTTTGTGACCATGTGGCCACATTAACTATGTTGAACTGAAATGTTGTTGAAGGAGGTGGTAAAGGGGTTATGTCAACATTTTTAGGTTTGAGTTTAGGTGGAATAGTAGGAGGTATTATGGATACCAAAGGTGTAATAATAGGAAGTTTAATGATTGTATCATATAAGAGAGTGTTAACATGGAAGTGTTACCAAATAACTACTGTGAGAGATTTATAACTCTCAGTATCATGCCCAGGTGAATGATGATATAAACACATGTATGTATTATTAAACCAAAATGGCTTCATTCTGGGAGAAATATAAGCCTTAATGGGAGGAATATTTATTATGGAAGATTACAATAGTTTAAGTATGAAAAATCTTTAATATCCTATAAGTGGGATTGCACTTGTTGTGTCAATAGCAATTGACACCTTCCTTTGTTTTAGTGTTGGAAAGGTAATTTTATGTGGTGCCTTATTTGTTGATGATGGAGTTACGTGTTTTGATATCAATTTTTTAGTGTTAGATGTGAGAGGTATACCAGATAGAAAAGGTAGGAATGGAGGTAACTTAACCTTTTTTTTGCTTGGTTAGGAAATATTCCAATTAAGGTAGAGGTGTGTGATCCCAAAATGGATGGTAAAGTTGAGGGTTGAAGATGGGATCAACGAGATCTAGGGAGATTAACATTTTTCTATAATTTAGGTCATAAAAAATCAAACTGTTATTGAGAAGTTAAATCTAATTTCATGTGTGGATGAATTAAATTAAAAACAAGGTATACACCTAGGGGCCTAATATACTTTAATGTGGTAGATTCCTATTAGGGTGAGGGTTCTGACATAGATGGATGAACTTCAAGTACTTTTGGTGAAGAAGCTCTAGCTTTAACAAAGACCTTGGGATAAAGGGTAGTGAGAGGGTTGGTGGTAAAGGTTGACATTCATTATGTTGGATAAGGAGTTTTAAGTCGGTCCTAAAATGCCACATGGTCTAGCTTTATGGAGTCAAGAAATTCTAGACTTTTTACCAAACATGAGAAAGGCTTAGATGAAGTTGACGTAAGCCTTATAGTTATGTATTTATAAGGTTAACATGTTTGGGAAAGAGGAAAATTATTGGTTTCTACTACTTCAGCCCAAAGATGAGAAAGAACCATAATGGGGTCCTATTCGACAGAGATAGGAGAAGAGATATGGTTTGCCATGGGTGGAGGGGAGGTAGGTGAAGAAGGTTCCTCAAGAGGGTAAATCATAGGTATTATAGATCCCTAAACATGTGGGTGAGGGATGGGTAAAGTATGATCCTCATTATGTAAAATAAGGGGTAAGTGTGGGATAATTGGAGTAAGCACAATTGGTCTCTTGTTTATTATGGGAGTAGATAATATTGACTCCTTGAAGTGCAAAGGTTGAGTGGGTGGAGTACTACTCTCTATAGGTGGAGGATAGGTAGGAAAAGAAGGTTTCTCAAGAGGGTATAATATATGAATGATCTTCCCTTTAACATGTGGTTAAGGAATGTAAGGTGTGGTCTTCAAGTGGTAAGAGGATTGGTAATATTGGTGCAAATAGAACTGGTATTATAGGCTCCTTAGGTGGTAAAAGAAATTGTAAAGGAGGCTCTTCCTCTTAAGGGAGTGGAATGGGTGAAATAGGATCTTCTACCTAAAGAGGAATAATGGGAAAAATATATGCTACTAAATGTGGAGGAGGAGTCAATGAAATGGATGTGTCCTATTGAGGGGAAGGTTGAACTAGAGGTAAAGGAAAAACCATATTAACCGTATGGATATTATGATCACCTGAGTTAGTTGTGGATTGAACAATATTTTGATTTTGTGAATGGTTAGGAAAAGGGTGTTTGAACACATCCATACATTTATTAGGGGGTGCACTAGGATTATCCAAGATGAGATCACCTTTGTCAAGCATATCTTGAATAAAGTTTTTGAATGTCTTATAGTTATTATAATTGTGGCCTTTAAATTGATGGTAATCACAAAACTCATCTTCCTTGTATCAAGTTGGGATAGGATGGGAAGGGTTGAACTATATAGGAGGTTTGATCTGAGGAAGGGTTATGACACCTTATTACAATAATTTATCCAAGATGTATGCATATGACTCCTCGATGGGAGTGTATTGTCTTTGTTCATACCGTTGTTGGAATTGCTTAGTCAGATTTTGGGAAGTTAAGGAATTTGATTGGTTTGTGGTTATGGAAGAAGATGACGTAACCACCTCCACATTGATGGAGCCTTTAGATTTTTGGTTAGAGTGAGAATTTTTATAGGAGGAGTCATTTGATTTGGAATTGGGATTCTTACTATGAAACTTGACTTTGCCTGCATATATAGCATGAACCTCAAGTTTTTGTGCTACTGTAAAGGCCTCATCAAATGTGTGGAAAGTTTGTACTTAGAGTGTGGATGAGATGTGATTATCACATGCCCTTGATAAAATCTCAATAATCTCAGGTTGGGGTAAGAATAAGGAGAGTTGATTGATCAATCTTCTCCAATGATTGACAAAATATGTAATAGACTTGTCATCAAATTGTCTAATAAAATAAATATTTGTTATAGAAACCTTCTTAGAAATGTTAATAGAGAAATGGTCCAAGAATATTTGTGTGAGTTGGGTAAATGAGAAAAGGGAGTGTTGAGGTATAGAGCTATGCCAATTCAAGGTAGCACCTGAAAGAGACATAGGGAAAGTGTGAAGCAGTAATGCTTAATCATGCCTTATTAAATAACAAGCATTTATAAATGCTTGCAAGTGCTATTGTGGGTCCTCTTTACTATGAAAATGAGTAAATTTACGGAGTTACCATTAGATTGGATAAGGGTGAATAGGAATATAAGGTTGGATTGGTTCATTGCATATTTGATCATCAGATAGCATATTTTTTGAACTAGAAACAAATGTCTCTAAATTAGACATCTTGTCCATCAGTATCTTAATGAGGTCTGGAAGGGGATTAGTTTATGAAATACTTCCTAAGTTATAGGAAACCAAATAGGAAGTAGAGGGAGCATATGCCATAGATTTCTAAGGTTATGTTGGGGAAACATAAAGATAATGAGTCATAGGATGGGGTGTAGAAATAAAAGGGGCTTGTCCCATTAGGTTGGAGACTATGCCTTAATTAGTTATTATTATTGTGGGTTGGATTATTGGCATGGTTAGACTAGATGAAGGGTGAGTTGTAACTTAGGTAATTATAGGTGTGAGGGTAGATGGAATAGGTACCACAAAATCATAGAATGGGGTGTGACTTGATTGAACTAGTTATGGTTATGAAAGTAGGGAAGTCACACCAGGGTTTAGGTGGCATTGGGTAGTTAGAGATGCTACACTTTGGACATTATTTATAGTTGGGTTGCTCATCAAAGTGGTGGTTTGGGTAACCATGGGTAAAATAGTGGAGGCAAATAAAATTGAGTTTGTCTCCATTAGAGAAGTTGGCATACAATAGATTGGGTCACCTGAAGAATTACGAGTTCAACTCATAGCAAGGTAATGCTGAAGGGATACCACATTATGAATAAGAAATTTAGTAAAATCATGACCTCCCTTAGGCACAATGGGAATTTGGTTAGGGCTAGGAGTATGCTCTATATCTAAAGTATGCTTCATGATAGAATTAGAAGTGAGAAGGGAAGGTGGAAGTGGTTGTTAGCTTGTGTAATTAACAATAATTTTGGCTTGAGATCATGTTAATACCATGCAAGAGGAAGTTTAAATAGTCTTACTACCCTGTATTTGAAATAGAATAAGGAAAAACTAAGTTTGAGTATGAGTAAATGGGTTATTTTAGCTTACCATTTTGAGTTGATGGAATCAAATAGTCATCGATGTTAGTCACTTGACCAATGTCAGTATAAAAAGTTTTTCGATGTTAGTAGATCAACAAATATTGGTAGGTAAAATCTACCAATGATAGTAGGGTTAACCAAAGTTAGTCAATGTGATATCTTGGGAGATGGAAAATTTGATGTTTTAAGAAACTAGAAGTTGAAATTAGGTAGCACAATGGATGTAAGAGGTGTGTGTAAAAAGGGAGAATACTCAAAAAACTTGAGATACCAAGTTATACAAACTAAGTATTAGAAATAGTATTGATTTTATGAATCAATAGGAAAACATCCTTACTAACTCTAAAGTATAGAAAGCAACAAAAAAGTGAAAAAAGAACATACAATAAGTAACTATTAAGTCCTAGAGATTAATTTTTAGTCTCGTGTTATCTTATGCCTTAATTAGATAGTGAGAAGAGAATTTGGTTATCAAAGGTACTAGAAAGCAATCTAGAGTTGGTTTCAGGTTAGTTTTAATGCTCTATAAGAAATTTGTGTTAGACTAAGTATGTGGCTTGTTATAGAATCTTGCTCTCTGCACTTCATGAACCTAGAGCCTAGCTAGGATTCTTAGCCAAAATACACCCTATATCTAGATTTTATACTCTACTAGAGACTGGAGTGGGTTCTCCCCTTGGTGGTAAAATCCAAGTAGGATAGTCAGCTAGGGTAAGGTGATCCACCAATTGATGAAATCCCAATGGGCCTTTTCTTAGGTGAGTTTAGATCTTTGTTTATGTGAATGTGATTTGGTTGTGTAACATAAGTGTACTACAATTTATTCAAAATGCTTGTAATTAACTAGGTGAATTACTATGCAACAAACAAACAATGAAATCTAGTAAGTTTTAAACCCAAATCTGAAATTTTTAGATTTGAATGAAAATAGAGATGAAATAGGAATAGTGTATGAAATTCAATATCATAATGTGCATGAAAGAAGAAGTAAAGAAGAGATTCTCTTTGTTTTTGTAAAAGAAAATGATAAATTACTTTTAGATGCAAAGAGAAAAGAAAGAAAATTTTAGTTTAATGATTTTTAAATAGAAAATAAAATACTAAATTTTTAATTTTAAGAGAAAAGAGGAATAAGTGCAAGAAATGAAATTTTAACTATAATGCACCTACATGAATTCTTAAAAAAATAAATTAACCCAAGGAAAACTCTAGGGTCCCACCAGCTGTGCCAAAAATATTTTACTAAATTTTGTGTATTTCAAGTCTAAAGGAAAATAGAAAAGAGTGATGGGGATAAGTGATTGTAATGAACCCAAATTGGTTCGTGTGCCATATCCAAACATTTTGAGCACTCCTCTTTGGATGGGGAGGACTACTTACAAGTAAGAAAGCACTACCACAAGATGTTTGTTAGTAGTTAAATGAGTGGGCTGCCAAGTGACATGCTTGTTCTAGGAAGTGTGAAACTTCCTTAGAGATGACAGTCTACTTTGAGAGACAAAAAATTAATGAATAAATAAAAGAGAGGTAAAGAGAGAGTGAAAGATAGATAATATTACCATTATTAACAACCTGTATGTAGCAGGGAGTGACAGGGTGTAAGTGTTATTTTTCTTTTGTGTTTTAGAAGTTGTTTGGGTAGGTTTTGAAGAGGTTAGGGAATCTACAGTCATTGGCATTAATAGGGGAGTGACTGATATTGGTTATACTATTGAGGTCGATGGTGGAGGTGACTGATGTCAGTTAGGCTACTGAGGTCAGTAGGGGCAATAATTGTTTGGGTGCTTATAAAAGGATTTTATGGGTCTAGAAAATGCTTTTGACCAAGTCTAGGAGGTTGGGGAGTGTTATGAGAGAGAATTTATGGTTTGGGTAGATCTAGTCAAAGGTTTGGTGTGTCAGGTTAAGGGGAAACAAGTGAGGAGGCTTTGTAACTCCCTTATGGAGGTTCGGTCATGTTGAGTCAATATTTTGTTGTCAACTAATTGAAGAAAAAATTGTTATATCATTCACAACATAATGAGATAAATCTCTCCTCTCAGCAAGGGGAGGATCTCTATAAACTATTATAAACTAAACCTATACTAAATACTAACTGGGGGGTAGAATCACACCATCCATTTCTCTTTTTTCAGAAATGATGTTCACAAATTAGTGGAAACTCCTGTGTGATAATTGAATCTATTTCTTTTTTTTTCAAAAATTATGTTCATAAAACAATAGGAAAACTTCTCGGGTGATAACTAGATCCACAAAAAACCCATGAAAGCACAAAGTCTTTCATTGCTTCTCTTACTGATTAAGAATGTAGGACACCATAGAATGAAGGGTAGCCCAAAGTCTCCACCACAAACTACAAAAGAGTATATGATCACAAAGGATAAAATTAGTTCAAAGCCTTTCCAATATCCTTTGTGCTGAAATGCAAAACATACAAGCTAAAGACAATTATGGTAGCAAAAAGTCTCTAGAATCAACTTCAGGACATCTTCTAAATTATTTTAACTTGCTCTACTTATTTGATCAAATGGATAGGACTGTATTTAGGAAAAAGACATAAGAATAATTTCCTACATAACACAAGTTATTTTAACACAAAGTTTGAAAGTTCACTTGCTTTCTCATTCACATGATGAAATATGATTAACAATGTAAGCTCAAAGTCTCAAAAATGCCTTTCAATTTAATCAGAGTTTTGCTTCTAATAACTAAGAGATCTCCTTGATTCAAAATGAGAGATTAAATATATAGCATCCAAACAAAGACTTTGGCACTTGTTTTCGCAAAATGGCCCATGCTACATTGAATGCATTGGAAAGATAAAGTTTTGTGTAGGGGCCATGCTAGAGTAGGTTACCAGTCATAAATTTGGCATAGAACTCATATCAAATGTCTTCTCCAAATCATGGGTTGCCTAATCCTTTGAAAGGCAAGGCCGCTCCTCTTTATGATACTTACATGACTGTCCACTCATCTTTACTCAAATGAATAAAAACATGCCATGCCATTAAATGCTTGTGTTCTCTGATATCCACTTCATGGAATGTTCCACCCACTAGAATAAAACTTCCATTAATGCTTTTAGATTCTCTATTTTATTCCCTCTTTCCTTTCTATATTTTTTCTCTTCTTGCTAATCTGAGCTTTTGGGGCTATCTTCTCACCTTCTGCTAGCTTCTTCAGCTCCTTTCTCAATGGATAACTAAGTTTGTCCTCAAGTTTGCATTATTTAAAAATCAACAGTTATTCCATTACCCTGAATTTGACATCTGTGGGGGTGTCACCAGTTGCTTAGACCATTTTGAACCTTGAACCATCTTTTTAGAGTTCACCTGTTCAATGGTTCAATAGTTTGATGGCTCAATATTTTATGTTTTGAAAAAAGTCACATTCACTCAATCTTCTTATGAATTCAATTCAATGTATCATTAAACCAATTATTTGAACCTTTCACTGGAACCTTCCGCTCGAACCTTTTTGAACCTTTGAACCATTTTGAACCTTTGAACTATTTCAAAGCAGAGTTCAATGGTTCAATGGTTCGGTGGTATTCATTTCAAATCATTGAACCCCACCGTTAAACTATATATCATTGAACCTCAGTGTCAAACCATCCTTATCAATTTTAGGAAATGCCTTCAAGTGTTTTTAATTGTTCCTTGTTCATTTTCTTGACTAAAAAACCCTTTGAAAATGAGAGATTTCCTTTTATCGAAAAGACTTGGGTAATTGGATAACTTGACTACTCAGAACATTTTTGAGAAGGAAGGAAACCATTTGTTGGCTTGCAAGACCAAAATGGTTAACATGTTGACTATAAAAATGAGTGGCTAATTTTGGGGACAACAGTAGGCTCCAGTTGGGGAACTTCCATCAGTTGTACTCTGAAACAATCGAAGGGAGTAGAATCCAAACTCTAAGTGCCTTTATCCATGCCATTGGGCCATGAATTCAAGCCACCCAAAAAGAGATAGATGCCAAAAAAACCAAATAAATAACACAAAACAAATAAAGACTATAAAAATATATAATTGGACTTATTTGATACTTCAAGAATTGAAGTGTTTCAAATGCTGCCCACTGTAAGGTAGTGAGAATGACATCCCATCTTGATATCTCAATAAGAAACTATTATCACCACTAAATTGATGGATGGAAAATGGACCTCTCCACAAGGAATTAAATTTTATGTGTATTCCCTTTGGTTCTCTCCTCTTGTCCCATAACAAGACTTGATCTCCATTCTAAAACTCATGAATCCTTACTTTTTGGTTAATAAGTTTCTTCACCTAATTTTGATGTTTAATAATGTGGTCTAGTAATATAGTTCATTTCTCTTATAACTCAATCAGACACATGATTCTTTTGTTAATAGAACTTTTAAAAGTTGAATCTTCTACTGCTTTTGCCAACTTTAATGCTGGTAATTCCAAGGTAATGGGTATTTATGCATTTAAACCATACAAAATTTGGAATGAAGACATACCTATTGCCCTCTTAGGCATAATCCTATCTTCCCATAAAGCATCAAATAATGCTTTATGTCAAGTCCTTTGATTGTCATCAACTAGTTTTTTTATGATAGTAACCAGATTTTTGTTACTCAATTCTGCTTGGCCATTTTCTTGCAGATAATAGTCTGAGGAGTGGGAAAGAATAATTCTATGATTTTAGAAAAATTTAGTAATCTCCTGAGAAGAGAAACATGAGGAATTATCTATCATAATCTTTTTTGGAACTCCAAAATGGGAAATAATATTTTCCTTCAAGAAATTGCACACTACTTCTGAAGTGGCATGCTTGACTGGAATGGCTTCCACCCACTTAGTAAAATAATCTATTGCAGTGAGGATATAATTATGTCCAACACTTCAGGATGGGTTCATGGTTCCAATGAAGTCAATACCCCATTGATTAAAAGGCTCTTCAATCAGTACAGGCTTGAGGGGTAATACGCCTAACTTGGATTTGCCAATGAACTGTTGAGACAAATCACATCTACATACCCAATTATATGTATTTTGAAATAGAGTAGCCCAATAATATCTAGCTCATAGAATTTTATGAGTAATCATAGGTGCAAAAAAAATTCTCCACAATCTAATTTATGGAAGGACTCCAAAAGTTTACTTTGATGCACTTTATCCATGCAGAGGAGAAATACCCCATCAAGGCTTCTTTTGTACAAACTATTGTCCCAAAAAACATAGTTAGCAGCTCTCAACTTAACATTTCTCTTTTCTTTGAAATATAAATGTGTAGGACACTCCTCATAAGTAATAAAATGAGTGATATTAGAATACTAATCATCAATAGTAGTAATAAAATGAGTTGTTGGCATGTCATCAGTCACTACCTCTTCATGTCCTATTTCTTCTGATACATTTTTAGTAATTAATTGAAAGAGACCTCTTCCTCACACTAGATTAGTAGGCTTGATATCAAGATAAAACTCTATAATTTTGGCAATCCAATTGCCCCTTTTTGTAACAAACTCTTGCTGAGTTAAAATAGCCTTCACTATTGTATCAGGCACCAGAACAACAATGTGTGAATTCAAGATATAGAACCAAAAGTATTTTATCACCTTAACCACTGCATAAGCATGATTATCCATAATTTAATACTTCAATTCATGATCTTTGAGAGGGTAACTCATAAATGATATGGGAAAATCTACACCTTCTTTGTCCTATTGAACCAAAATGGCTGAAAGTGTGTGCTCAAAAACATAATTGTATACCATGAATTATTTGGTATAATCTAGACAAACTAGGATCGGGGTATGAGCAATAGCCTTCTTGATATCTTTGAATGCTACTATGCCTTCTGTAGTCCATCAAAAATTAGCTTTATCCTTCATCATGTTGACAATGTGGTAGGTTTTTTCTGCAAAGTCTAGGATGAACCTTCATAGAAAATTCACCTTTATGAAGAAAAAATGGACTGTAGACTTACTAATAGGTAGGGTAAGATTTTGGATAGATCTAACTCTTTCTAATTTGATTTTTATAACTTATTGGGATACAATGTGGCTGAGAAGTTTACCTTCTGTAACCCTAAAAACTAACTTCTTAAGATTAAGAGAAAGACCATTTTGATGACAGCATTCTAGCACTTGTTGTAAATGATGCATATGATCAGGATGATGCTTGGAGAAGACAATTAATTCATCAAGATATACCATGATGAAATTCCCTAATTCATCTTTGAAGGTAAGGTCCATTTCTCTCTAAAATGTGGCACCATTGTTGATCAAACCAAAAGGCATTCTGTGATATGTAAACGTGCCCTAAGGTATAGTGAAAGTAGTTTTGTGTTGATCTAATTCATCAACTTCTACTTGATTATACCTAGAAAAACTATCTAACATTGATGACATCTCTAAGCCAGTTACTATTTACAACACTTGATCTATGATAGGTAGAGGGTAGTTGTCTTTTAGAGAAGCCTGATTGAGATTCTTGAAATCAACACATATACAAATTTTTCCATTCTTTTTTCTTATAGGAACTATGTTGGTGATCTAGGTGGAATAATAAATTGGAAAAATTATCCTAGCATTCAACATCTTCTAGATCTCTGAAAGGATAATCCCTGATATCTTGGGATTGTATTGCCTTTGCTTTTGCTTGTGAGGCAATGACCCAGTCTTGAGAGGAATTTTATGCCAAATTTATTCAGGCCTAAAGGATTTTAGGTCATCGTAGTGATATGCCAAAACATCAATATAATGGTGAAGAAGAGTGATGAATTTGAGCTTTTTGTCGATAATGCAACATTTTCCAATGTTGATGATTTTGGGATTTTCTTTGGTACTTAGATTTACTTGATCAAACTCTTTGGATGAACTTGAATCCATTGGTTGCTACTTGATACACCTATCATGCTTATGAAATAGTTTCTCAAGAGAAACCAAACCTTTTGTGATTTTATTCCCTTTGAGTTGAAAAAACTCTTCGATAGTTCATGAACTTGTTTCAAGAATTGATTCACATGCTGGAGAGATACTACCTTCAAAATAGAGCTCCTCAAAACCATCCATCTTTTTCAAAAAAGTGACAATTTGATTATCACCATTAAACACCTACCAATGGTCAACATTATCAGGTACACTTGGTCGAAAGACTAACTCAATAGTGTACTTGTTCCCTTTAAAATCATTGTGAGGAACCATAAGGGTTACAGAGACAACCAATGAATTTGCATGATCATTAAACTTTTTAGGCACCGTAGAAATATTGAAAGCATCAAAACTTGCAATACAATCCCATAAAAGATTACGATAATGTCCTAATCTTTCATTTTTGGTTTGATACAGATTTCTTACCTGACAAACCACTAATTTAGCATCTCCTCAGGCATGAATAATCTTAACACCTTTAGCATGAGTATCTTTCAATTCGAGCAATAAAGATTCATACTCAACGACATTATTGGTATTGTTAAACTACAACTTATATGAAAAGGGGAAAATCTCTCCTTGTGGAGATATCAAAAGAATTCCAGCTCCAAAACTGGTAGAAGAGTAGTTACCATCAAATTCTAGAATCCAGACATCATTAGAATTTAATTTTCTTAAAGATTTCTCTTCGCTAGGGAGGGAAGATCATTTCACTTGAACTTTGCTCAACCAATTCTTCTAATTTTATATCTAAATTATTTGAATTTTCATCCAATGAACTTTCATCTGATGAAATATAAACATCTTCAGTGGACAAAAAGTAATTACCCATTCTTAAGGATTCAAATAAAATTTGAGCTTCAGGGTCTGACATTTGGGTGACAATATATTTTGACTCCTTCTCAGGAATCAACTTTTTCATGATACCCTTAATAGGTATCCTTGCTTCAGACAGGTCTATATTCAACTCTCCACCTACATCCTTAAAAAAATTACATCCGAGTAGAATGCCATACGAAGTTGGAAGATCGGCCACTAAGACTATCATCTTAATTCTCTTATCTAGAAAAGCTGTAAATGCAAATTGGGCATCTTTGATTTGACCAAAAAGTGGAACTTGCTTGTTTTCCATGGACAAACATCTTCTAAAAATTTTAGTTAAGGTAAGACCGAGAGAGTCTATTACCTTATCATGCATAACATTTTTAGAGGCTCCAGAGTCTATTATACAATTGCTCAACTTATAACCATTAACCAAAAGAGAAACATAGAAAGGTTCTATTTTCAAAGGGGTAATATGAGGAGTAATGAAAAGATTATTTTGGGTGGCTTTGTTATTTTTGGGATCATGAGTCACTTTTGAAAAATCTTGTCCTGTAGGGACGGTTTTGCTTTTGATGCATTTAGTCAACCTATCCAACTGCTCAGGGTTGGCTTGTAATTATTCAAACTCAGACATTTGGATCTTGGTCTTCCTAGTATGATCAATTATGTAAAATAACTGAAATGAAATGGAAATAGAGGAAGGAAGTCCATAATTATAGGTTTTATTGGGTGTGGTACTGGTATGAGAAATGGAAGCAGAAGGTATAGGGTTATTTGAGGTACTTACTTTCTTATTGATCATTGGGCCCTTTGATTGGAAAGGCAGTGAAGTCCCCCATTTAGAAATTTATATTAGTCAGTGAAGTCCCCAATTTAGCAATTTATATTAATGGATGAGGTTATTATCCTACTTTTCCCTTATTATATTATTGAGTTGACTAGTTCTGAGACCTAGTAAAAATAGCGTATAATCTATCAAACACTTTTCCCTTTTTTTTAGCTTCATCTTGGTAATTTAGAAAACCAATGTTGGAGTCACCAACTAATTCTTATTCTCTATTTGCAAATAGATTAACATCATCTTCTTGTTCCAACTCAGATTGGAAAGAAAAATCATGTTCAACTTCATGATAACCAACTACTGAGTTAGCCGGTGTTGCTTCAATGGCAAGCTTCTCCTATGTGGGAGGAAGGTGATTAGGTTGCCCTTGATTCCTGATATCATTTATTTGATATGAATGGTTAGGTAATATCTTCCTTGGTATATCTTGATAAGGAGTAGACATTCTTTAGGCCATTTGCCTTTTTAGAGCTAACAACTCATTTACTAACTTTTCCACCATAGGATCAGTGGTGCTTGTAGAATAATTTTCAGCAGGTGAAGAAAATTTATTTCTGTTAAAATCTCTTCTTATCCTACCTGCAAGGAGAAGATCATATTTGACCTTGGTAACTAAAATTTGAGTTGCAAAAATATCTATATGGCCATCCCACCTCAACAAAAAACTCACTTTGAGAAGTTGAGAATTGATGAAGAAGCACTTAATATTTTCTAGTGTTGGCTGAGCAATTATAGGAATCCTATTCCTCAACTTATCAAATTTAGCAATGAAGTCTCGTATAAGCTCATGAGACTCCTTCCTCATTTGTGTAAGCTAAGCCAACAAGGCATGTGCATCTTCTATGGGTTTAAACCTAGTCTCAAACTTGGCCTTGAGAGTGTTCTAGTCAGTTATAGTCTGAGCTTTTAGATGATAAAACCAATCTACAGTAGTGCCTTGAAATGTTTTTATGAATAGTCTTACCACTATACCTTCATATTAAATGCCTATCACACCATAGGTTATGCTGAAAGCTGCAATATGCTCATTAGGATGAACTTTCCCATCACCATAGAACTTGGGAAAATTCTTTCTTAAACTATGAGGTAGTTCATGTAAATGTGGGGTTAGATTTAGGGGGCCAAAGGTGTTACCCCAAAGGCCTTAGGCTACCATGATATGATGATTGAAAGGAGGGATAACAAACCTTTGTGGAGTATGTATAGATAAAGCTTTGATAGCAGAGGAAAGAGAAGCTTCACCTGGTATTGGAGACCTGACATTGGTAGGTGGAAAACTCCTAGTTCACTAGAGGTGAGCTCATGGAGGAGAAAGATCAAAATGATTTTTTTGCATAAAATTTAATATAGGATCAATAATACCTTGAGCTCTCTAGCTTCATGTATACCATGGATCTGCTAGAGTGTAGATTGGAAAAGAAATAAAACTGCTTCAACTTGAAGCGTGAGGCTTCAACTTACACGTTCTTCCCCAGTGGAGTCATCAAAAAGCTGTTGGGTGAATATTTTGTCATCAACTAACTAAAGACAAAATTATTATATCAGTCACAACATAATGAGATAAATCTCTCCTCTCAATAAGGGGAGGCTCCCTATAAACTATTATAAATTAAACCTATACTAAATACTAACTGGGGGTAAAATCACACCATCCATTTCTCTTTTTTTAGAAATGATGTGCACAAAATAGAGGAAAACTCCTGTGTGATAACTGAATCCATTTCTTTTTTTTAGAAATGATGTTGATAAAACAATAGGAAAACTTCTCGGGTGATAACTAGATCCACAAGAAACCCATGAAAGCGCAAAGTCTTTCATTGCTTCTCTTATTGATTAAGTACATAGGACACCATAGAATGAAGTGTAGCCCAACGTCTCCACCACAAACTATAATAGAGTATATGATCACAAAGGATAAAATTAGTTCAAATCCTTTCTAATATCCTTTGTGCTAAAATACAAAACACACAAGCTAAAGACAATTATGGTAGCACAAAGTCTCTACAATCAGCTTCAGGACATCTTCCAAATTATTTTTACTTATTCTACTTATTTGATCAAATTAATAAGAATGTATTTAAGAAATATATGTAAGAACAATTTCTTACATAACACAAGTTATTTCAACACAAAGTTTGAAAGTTCACTTGCTTTCTCATTCACATGATGAAATATGATTAACTATCTGAGCTCAAAGTCTCAAAAATGCTTTTCAATTTGGGTAGAGTTTTGATTCTAATAACTGAGAGATATCTTTCATTCAAAATGAGAGATTACAATATATAGCATCTAAAGAAATACTTTGGTGCTTGTTTTCACAAAATGGCCCATGGTACATTGAATGCATTAGAAAGAGGAAGTTCTGTGTAGGGGCCATGCTTGAGTAGGTTACCAGTCCTAACTTTGACATTTAACTCATATCAAATGTCTTTTTCAAAGCATGGGTTTCCTGATCCTCTGAAAGGCAAGGCCACTCCTCTTTATGATAATTACATGACTATCCACTCATCTTTACTCAAATGAAGAAAAATAAGCCACACCATTGAATGCTTACACTCTCTGATATCTACTAGTGGACTATTCCATCCACTGGAATAACTCTTCCATCAATGCTTCTAGATTATCTATTTGATTCCCTCTTTCCTTTCTATATTTTGTCTCTTCCTACTGATCTGAGCTCTTGAGACTATCTTCTCGCCTTCTGCTGGCTTCTTCATCTCCTTTCTTAGTGGATCACTGAGTTTGTCCTCAGGTCTATGTTATTTGAAAATCAATGGTTATTCCATTATCCTAAATTTGACATCTATGGGGATTTCACCAGTTGCTTGAACCATTTTGAACCTTGAACCATCTTTTTAGAGTTCACCGATTCAATGGTTCAACTGTTCGGCGGCTCAATATTTTATGTTTTGTAAAGAGTCACATTCGCTCATTCCTATTATGAATTTAATTCAATGTATCATTAAACTAACTATTTGAACCTTTCACTAGAACCTTTTGCTCAAACTTTTTGAAACCTTTGAACCGTTTTGAACCTTTGAATAGTTTTGAACCTTTGAACCATTTTGAACTGGAGTTTAATGGTTCAATAGTTCAACAGTTCAATTATTCAGTGGCATTCATTTCAAATCATTAAACCCCATTGTTGAACCATATATCATTGAACCTCTCCATCAAACCATCCTTATCAATTTTAGGAGATGCCTTCAAGTGTTTTGAATTGTTCCTTGTTCATTTTCCTGACTAAAAAACCCTTTAAAAATGAAAGATTTATTTTTGCTAAAAAGACTTGGGTAATTGGATAACTTGACTGCTCAAAACATTTTTGAGAAGGAAGAAAACCATTTTTTGGCCTATAGGACCAAAATGGTTAACATGTTGACTACAAAAATGAGTGGCCAATTTTGGGGACAACATGTCAGAAGTGTGTAAAGCAATGCATAGTAGATATAAAGTGACAGTAGAATAAATGTTTAAAACACCTACATAATAAGTGATGTGATTAATTGTGGTTATTAAATGATAAGTGCTAGATTGATGATCTCTATTAGGGAGTCTAAACTAGAATTCTTGAATAGAGAGAACAAGTAGGTGTTGTTTGTCCTCAAGAGCTCAATTCCTGATTATGATTGACTTATGCAAGATGGTAGTAAGCCAAGATGTCAAAAATAGAATGTCGAGAGCTTGAATGCAAGTAAGAATGATTTTTTATTTATATTGACCTAAAATTTAGGTTGGATTTTGGCTTATATTATCGATGTTGGCAATCCCACTGACATCGGTCATGGGTTGACCGATGTCGGTAGCCCTAGAATAGGTAAACCTTACTATTTTTGGCCTATTGTCTATTGTTCTTCATGCCAAATGTGACACTTATTAAAAAATAGTAAAAATAAGATGTTAGGAAGGAGGTAGCTGATTAGGAATTTAATTTGAAAGTGGGAATAAGTCTTGGGTAGTTAGGATGAGGGGACCAGGTCTTGCAGTGACTCATCAGGTGAGAACTAGTCATAGGGTGAAGTGGCTAGGTAAGGTGGTAAAAGGGGGTTTTTAATTTACTTAATTATATATTTTAAATGAATTAAATGTGTGAGGGGTAAAATCATGGGTTAGGAAGGTTCATTTTTATTATTGAAAAATGATCTAAAAATGGGTTGTGACACAACGAGTTATGCACATGTGTGTGATGTAATTTTGGTGTCTATAATTGAGGAATAATTAACTCAAATTGAGCTCAACTTGCATGAATTGGATATTTTGGATTGAATTTATAATTATATATAAATTTAAAATTATATATCATATGGTAATTCCAAAATTAACTCATTTGATATATTTTCAACATCATTCTTTACTTACTTGATTGACCAATTAAGCCTATTAGGCCAATTAGGCATAATACCCTATATTATTGGATTTGGACTCCATTAAACCTATAAAAAAATGATGTGAAACCTAAAAAATTAATTAAATATACCTAAAAAAACTTTTCTCATCACAATATATTTTACTTTGATGAGGAAACACTCACCATCCAGTCAACAAGGTTGACTAGGCCTATTATGCTCTATTTTCCTACAGAATGGCCATTTTGATTGAGCTAGTAGAGACACTTATGGGATTATTTATGAAAAAATTAAAATTTCATGATTATTAAAAGTCTTAGTATTTGATCTTCATTGATTATATTTCATTGAAGTGTCGCTTCATTTTATATTTTTTTCCACAAAAAAATGATTTATTTTGTCATCCATACAATCTCATGCATAAAATTAATATTTATGGAATCCTCTCTATGTTTACTTAAAATTTTAAAAGGTTTCAGGTTGATCCTATATGATTTTTTATGACAATAAAATCAAATTTTTGCAAAACTACTTTTTTGAGGGTTTAAGAGAGCTTCAAAGCTGAATATTCAAAATAATGGTTCATGAAATATAGACATAAAATCCCAAAATATTAATAATTATGTGTATCACACTAACCCCCATAACATCCCTAAAAATATTTGGTTCTCATGCAAAATATATGAAAATTTATCATGTGGGGAAATTTGCCTTTGGGGTTTTGACTGCATTCTAATCTACTTATGCTCTTAATGATTATTCATAAAGAAAATACCCTTAAATAGTCTCAATTTTTATTAATTATAATTAAATATAAGTAATAAAAACATACTAATAACATTCATCCAAAATCCACATGTGGTTAAAGATACAAGCATCTGAATAAGAGACTTAGAAGGGTGTCTAAAATTTTTTTTAAAAAAATCACCAAAAAAAAAAATCTTCACTTTCTTCTCAATTCTTGAAAAAAATATCATGGGTTCTATACCATGCTATCAAAACACTCTAAAAACATATTTTTCTTAAAATGTCAAAAAACCATTTTTGGCCTATATGTCTATTTATTTGCAAAACCCTATATGAGCATGGTTTACATAAAATTTAGAGTTTTTAAATTATTTAAAGGTATTATTATTATTGGGTGAATATTTTGTCACCAGCTAATTGATGGCAAAATAGTTACATCAACCACAGCATAAGGATATTTATGCGGCAAAATGGGTGTGGTGACCACAACTAGAATGAGATAAATCTCTCCTCTCAGTGATCAGAGGTTCCCTATAATTTATTATATACTATAACACACACACACACACACACACACACACACACACACACACACACACACACACACACACACACACACACACACACACACACACACACACACACACACACACAAACTGAAAATACACACAGGGGTGAAATCATACCATCCATCTCTCTTTTTTATAGATGATGTTCACAGGACAAAGGAGAATTCTAGTGTAATTACTGAAAGGCACTTTTCTTCTTTCAGAAGTGATATCTAGCCACCAACAAGATTCTTCCTAGGTAGTAATAGAAACCATAAGAAATCTATGAAAGTACAAAGTCTTTCATTGTCTCTTCTACTGATTAAGATAAAGGAACACATTAGTTTGAAGCATATTCTAATGTCTCCACTTCAACTACAATAGAGTAAAAGGTTACGAAGGATAAGGAGAGCTCAAAGTCTCTCCAGTATCCTTTACACAAAACACAGACTGAAGACACTTACGGTAGCACAAAGTCTCCCATAATCAGCTTCAAAACATCTTCCAACTTATTTCCACTTGTTCTACTTTTTTGATTAAATGGACAAGGCTGTATTTAGGAAACAGACACAAGAACAATTTCCTAAATGACACAAGCTTATTCCAACACAAAGTCTAAAAGGTCACTTTATTTCTCATTCATTTAACAAAATATGATTAACAGTCTAAGCTCAAAGTATTAGGAATGCCTTTCAATTTGGGCAGAGCTTCACTTCTGATAACAGAGAGATCTCTCTTATAAAAAATGAGAGATTACAATATATACCATCACAAGAAAGACTTGGGTGCTTATTTTCATTAAAATGGCCCATGCTAAATTGAATGCATTAAATATCTATGAAAGGGCCATGCTGGAATAGATCATCAGCCTTGACTTTGGCATTTTGAATCATCTCAAATGTCTCCTTCTAAGCATGGGTTGGCTGGTCTTCTTTATGATGCTTATACAACTGTATATTCACCTTAACTTAATGCAAAAAAATAGGTCACACCTTTGAATGTTTTCTCTTTTTGATGTCCATCTGGTGGACGGTTTCACCTACTAGAAATAACTCTCTTGCAGATATTTCTAGAATTATTGTAGTTTTTCTCTCTTTTCTTGCCATGTTTTGTCTTTCTTTGGTGATGTGAGCTTGTTCTCAGGTCTTTTGAAAATCAACGGTTGTTCCATTACCCTAAAATTTACATCTATGGGGACATCATTGGTCACCTTGAACCTTGAACTCTTTTAGTTCAAAGGTTCAATGGTTCAATGGTTCATCAATTCAATGTTTTGTAAAGGGCCACATTCACTTTCTTTTTCTTCTTTGGTTGAACCATTCTTTTGAACCATTTGGTTGAACCTCTTTTTGGAATCTTTTGCCTCCTTTATTCACTCAAATCTTCCTTTCAAACTTTGAAATCTTTGAACCCTTTGAACCTTTGAAATTTTTGAACTATTTTAGTTCAAAGTTTAATAGTTCAACGGTTCATTCTATTTCTTTGAATCTTTTGAAGCTTCAAACTTTCTGGATCGTTTTCTTTTCTAATTCCATCGAACTCTTTGAACTTGTTGAGCCTTTGAACTCTTTTGGTTCAAGGTTCAATGGTTTAATGGTTCATTCTTCACTCTTCGAAGCCTTTTATTCTCTAAGTCTTTTGAACTTTGTTGAACCAATTGAACCTTTGAACTTTTGAAGCTTTAGAAGTTCAAGGTTCAATGGTTCAATGATTCAATGTTAACTCTTTGAAGCCTTATTTTGTTTAAATCTATTGAAGTCATTGAACCTTGGAACTCATTGAACCTTTGAACCTTTAATAGGTGGGGTTTAATGGTTCAATGGTTCAATGATTCATTTTAACTATTTAAAGCCCACCATTAAGTCTTTTGATTGAACCTCAGCATTGAACCATCCTCAAAACACTAAGGAAATGCCTTAAGTGTTTTGAACTTCCCTTTGAGAAAGATCGCCTATTGAACTTGTGACTTCCTTAGCTGAAAAGGCTTAAATATTTGAAAAAATTAGCTACTCAAAACATTTTTGAGAAATAAAAGAGAGATTTTCTATCTGCAAGACAAAAATGGTTGGTATGTTGTCCACATAAGTAAGTGATATATTTTGGGAACAGTTGGCTCCAGTTGCAGAACTTCTATCAATTGAAATTGAAGCAATCAAAGGGAGTAGAATCCAGAATCTCAGTGCCTTCATCTATGCCATTGGGCTATGGAATCATGCTACCCAAAAATAAAGGTGCCAAAAAAAATAGTGCCAAAAATAGATAAAATACACAAAATAAAGAAAGACTATACATATATACAAATGGACTTATCTGATGATTCAAGGATTGAAGTGCTTCAGATGCTCTCCACTGTGAGGCATAGTAAATGGCATTCCATCTTGATATTTTAGTAAGAAACTATTTTCACCATTTAAATGATGAATGGAAAATGGGCCTCTCCATAGGGAATCTAATTTTTTGTGCATTCCTTTTGATTCTCTCCTCTTGTCCCACAATAAGACTTGATCTCCAACCTAAAAATCATGGATCCTTGCTTTTTGGTCAAAGAGTCTCTTCACCAAAATTTGATGCACAATAATTCAGTCTACCACCATAGTTCATTGCTTATTTAGTTTAGTCAAGCACATGATCCTTTTGTCAATGAAACTTTTAAAAGTTGAATCTTCTACTGCCTTTATAAATTTTATAATGCTGGTGATTCTAGGGTGATTGGTATCTCTGCATTGAGACCATACAGATGTTGAAATGGGGACATACCAATTACCCTCTTAGGTGTAATTATGTCTACACATAAAGTGTCAAGCAATGCTTTATGCTAGATTCTTTGATTGTCATCTACCAGCTTCCTAATAATGGTCACCAAGTTCTTGTTGCTTGATTCTGCTTAACCAGTTTCTTGCGGATAATAGTTAGATGAGTGGGAGAGAATAATCCCATAATAATAGTAGAATTGGGTAAAGTCATGAGAAGAGAAACATGTTGTATTGTCTATTATAATCTAGGTTGGGACTCTAAATCTAGAAATGATTTTTTCCTTGAGGAAATTACACACTACTTCTGAAGTAGCATGCTTGACTAGAATAGCTTCCACCCACTTGGTAAAGTAGTCTATGGTTTTGAGGACATAATCATATCCAGCACTTGATGACAGATGTATAGTGCTAATAAAATCAATCCCCCATTACTAAAATAGCTCTTCTATCACCACAGGCTTGAGAGGTAATGCTGCTAACTTAGGTTTTCCAACAAACTATTGACACAACTTGCATCTATGCAGCCAAGCATATAAATCTTGAAATAGAGTAGGCCAATAATACCTAGCTCATAGAATCTTATGGGCAGTCACAGGTGCATAAAAATGTCCTCCACAAGGCAAATTGTGGAAAGACTCCAAAAGTTTATTCTACTCACTTTATCCATGTAATGAAGGAATACCTCATCAAGGTTCCTCTTATACAGACTATTGTCCCACAGGACAAAATTGATAGCTTTCAACCTAACAGTCCTATTTTATTTATGAGATACGTGAGTAGGACACTCACCATAGGTAAGGAAATGAGAAATATTCAAATACCACTCATTCATAGTGGTGACAAAGAGAACTATTGGCATGTCTTCAATTTCTATTTCTTCATGCCCTACTTCTTTTGGTATGTTATCAACAATTAGTTGGTAGAGACCCCTTCCCTGCACAAGCTTCGTTGGTTTGATAACAAGATCAAACTCCTAGATTTTGGCAATCTAATTACCCCTTTTAGTTCCAAACTCATGCTGAGTTAGTATGGACTTGACTGTTGTATCAGTAACTAGAGTAACAGTGTGTGAGTTTAGGATGTAAAAATGAAAGTGCTTGACCACCTTTACCACAACATAAGCATGCTTATCCATGTCTGAGTACTTTAGCTCATGATCTTTGAGAGGATAACTCATGAAATATATGGGAGATTCCACACCTTCTTTATTCTACTAAACTAATATGTTTGAAAGCATGCATTTAAAATCATAGATGCACATCATAAAGTCTTTGGTGTAATCAGGACAAACCAGAATTGGGGCATGGGTGATAGCTTCCTTGATATCTTGAAATGCTGATTTGCCTTCTTTAGTCTAGCTAAAAGTGGCTTTGCCCTTCATCATATTTACAATGTGGCGAGTCTTCTCTATGAATTTAAGAATGAACCTTTGCAAAAAATTCACCTTTATAAAGAAAGAGTGAAATGCAGTCTTACTGGCAGGAAGAGCAAGCTATTGAATGGATTTGACCCTTTCTGGGTCGATCTTTATGCCTTCTTGGGACACAGTGTGGCTGAGAAGTTTACCTTCTATAACCCAAAAAATTGACTTCTTGAGATTAAGAGAAATACCATTCTACCTACATCGCTCTAGCACTTGTTTTAGATGATACACATGATCAAGATGATGATTAGAAAAGACTATAAAATCATCAAGGTATACTGTAATGAACTTACCCATTTCATTTTTGAAAGCAAGATCCATTGCTCTTTGGAAAGTAGAGCTAACATTGATCAAGCCAAAAGGCATTCTGCGATATGTAAAAATACCTCAAGGTGCTGTGAAAGTGATCTTATGCTGGTCTAATTCACCAACTTCCACTTGATTATATCCTAAAAAGCCATCTAACATTGATAACATCTCAATGCCAGTTACTGTCTATAGTAGCTAATCCATGATGGGTAGGGGATAGTTGTCCTTTAAGGATGACTGATTCATATTTTTGAAATCAACACATAGGTGGATTTCTCCATTCTTCTTTCTCATAGGGACTATATTCACAATCCAAGTGGAATGATGGATCAAAAAAATAATCTTTACATTCAACATTTTATATATCTAAAACAAAATCATGCCAGATATCCTAGGGTTGTACTGCCTTTATTTTTGCTTGTGAGGCAACGATCCAATCTTGAGAGAAATTTCATGTTGAATTTCTTTAGGTCTGAGAGATTTCAGATAATCATATGAATATGCCAAAACATCAATGTAATGGTGAAGTAGAGTGATAATTTTGAGTTTTTTATCAGGGGTAAAATAATTCCCAATGTTGACCATTTTTGGATTGTCTTCTATACTCAAATTTATTTGATTAAAATCTTTGGAGGATTTTGAATCCATTTATTGTTCCTTGATAAACCTATCATGCTTTTTGAAATGTTTCTCAAGATAAACTAATCCTTTGGGAATATTATTCCCTCTGAGCTGAAGGAACTCTTCATCAGCTTTTGAATTTGTTTTGGGAGCTGATTCCCACTATGGAGATTCACTACCTTCAAATTGAAGCTTTTCAAAGCTATCTATTTGTTCTAGAAAAGTAATGATTTGGTTGTTACCATTGAACACCTTCCAATGGTTGAAATTATTAGGTACACTTGGTCAAAAGACTAAATCAATAGTGTACCTATCTTCTTTGAAATCTTGGTGAGGGACCAAGAGAGTCACAGAGATGGCCAATGAATCTACATGACTGTTGAATTCTCTGGACATAATAGAAATACTAAAAGCATCAAAGCTTTCAATGCAATTCCACACTAAATTGTGATAATGTCACAATCTCTCATTATTGGTTTGATATAGGTTATTCACCTAATAAACCACCATCTCAATGTCTCCTTTAGCATGAAGGATTTTAACACCTTTATCTTGAGTAGCCTTTAATCCAAGCAGTAATGATTCATACTCAGCAGTGTTGTTGGTGTTGCAGAACTGCAACTTATATGCATAGAGAAAAATATCTCCTTGAGGAGATATTAAAACAACTCTAGCTTCAGAACTAGTAGAAGAGTTACTACCATCAAATTCTAGAATCCAAATATCATTAGAATTTGATCTTCTTTCAGATTTTTCTTCATCAGGAAGAGAAGATCCTTTTTCATGTGTACTGCACCCTACCAATTCTTCTAACATCTTATCTAAATTTTTTGGATTGTCACCTATGGAATTTTCATCTACTAAAATAGAAACATCTTCAGTAGTCAAAATATAATTAGTTAATCCTAAAGACTTAAAGAGAATTTGAGCTTCAGGGGCTAACGTTTGGGTGATAATGTACTTTACCTCCTTAGGAAGCAGCCTTTGCATGATGCCTCTGATAGGTATCCTCACCTTAGATAGGTTCATGCTCAATTCTCCACCAACATTCTTGCAAAAAAATTCCCAAGAAGAATGCCATAGGAGGCTGGGATGTCTAACACTAGGACTGTCATTTTGATTCTCTTATCTGGGAAGGCCATAAATGCAAATTGATCATCTTTGAATTATCCTAGTAGAGGCACTTGTTTTTTTTCCATGGAGAAACATCTCCGAAAGGTCTTAGTCAATGTGAGACCAAGAGATTCTACCACCTTGGTGGGCATGACATTGTCAGATGCACTAGAATCTATAATGCAATTATTCAACTGATGACCATTTATCAGCAGGGAGACATAAAATAGATCTATCTTCCTAGGGGTAGCTGGAGGAGTAATCACAAGATTATTTTAGGTAGGTGTGTTCTTTGGGGTAACAGGAGTTACTTTTGAAATTTCTTGTCCTACGAGGACAGTTTTATCTTTTATGCATTGAACTAACCTATCCAACTACCCAAGGTTGGATTGTAAGAATTCAAACTCAGACATTTGAATTTTGGTCTTCTTAACATAGTCAATTATATCAAATGATTGAAATGAATTTGAAACAGAGGAACGTAGTCCATCAATTTAGGTTCTACTAGGTGTAGGACTAGTCTATGAATTTGAAGTAGAAGGTGAAGGAATATTTGAGGTACTTAATTTTTTAGTGATCACTGGGTCCTTTGATTAGAAAGGTAATGAAGTTCATCATTTAGCAATTGAAATTACTGGTTGAGATTCTTCCCCTATTTTTCCTTTATCTGCTTGTTGAGCTGACTAGTTCTGGGACTTGGTAAATATATTGTATGATCTATCAAATGTTTCTCCTTTACTTTTGGGTTCATTCTGGTAATTCAGGAAACTAATGTTGGAGTTGCCAGCTGATTCTTCTTGGCCTTCTATAAAGAGATCAGCATCATCTTCTTAGTTTAACTCAGGTTGGAAAGAAAAATCAGATTCAATTTCAAGATAAACAACTACTGAGTTAGCTAGTGTTGCTTCAATGGCAAGCTTCCTTGGTGGGGGAGGAAGGTGATTTGGTTGCGCTTGATTTATAGTAGCATTTCCTTGATACAACTAGTTGGGAAACGTCCTCTTTGGTATATCTTGATAAGAAAGAGGAGCAGACATCCCTTGTGTTATTTGCTTTTTAAGAGATAGCAATTCATTTGATAGCTTTTTCACCATAGGATTAGTGGTGTCTGTAGAAGAATAATCAGAAGATAAAGAAGATTTACCTCTATTAAGATCTCTTCTTATCTTTTCTGTCAAGATAAGATCATCTTCAACCTCAGTCACTAAAATTTTAGCTACATCAAGATCTATGTGGCTAGCCCACCTCAATAGGAAACTCACTTTAGGAAGCTGAGAATTGATGAAGTATTTAAGATTCTCAGTTGTCGCCTAAGCAATTGTGTGAATCTTATTTCTTAGCTTGTCAATTTTAGCAATGAAGTCTCTCATGGGTTCATGAAGTTCCTTCTTCATTTGTGTAAGCTAAGCTAACAGGGCATGTGCATCTTCTATAGGTTTGAACTTGGACTCAAATTTGGCTTTGAGAGTGTTCCAATCAGTCATTATTTGTGCTTCTAGATGATAAAACTAGTCTACAGTACCACCTTGCAATATCTCCACAAATATTTTGACTGCAATGTCTTCATATTCAATGCCTATTACACCACAAGTTATGCTAAAGGCTGCAATGTGTTCATCAAGATGAACCTTCCCATCACCATAGAACTTGGGGAATTTTTTTATTTTGAGCTACGGGGTATATCATGTAAAGGTGGGGTCAGATTTAAGGGACTAAAAGTATTACCCCAAGGGCCTTGAGATACCATTATATGTCTATTAAAAGGAGGGATAATAAATCTCTATGGGATATGTATGGACAAAGCTCTGCTAGCAAAGGAAAAAAGCAACTTTTCTTGGTATTGGGGACCTGATGTTTGTAGGAGGAAAACTCCTAGTTCACTGAAGGTGAGTTTGTGGAGGGGAAAGATCAAAATTATTTTGCTACACAAGCTTGAATACAAGGTCAACAATACCTTGAGCTCTAGCTTCGCATGTATGGTGGATCTACCAGAGTGTAAAATGGATATGGAAAAGAATTGGAACTACTTTAATTTGAAGCTTGAGGCTTCAAACTACTTGTTCTCCCTAGTAGAGTCACCAAAAACTAATGGGTGAATATTTTCTCACTAACCGATTGATGACAAAATGGTTACATCAACCACATCATAAAGAGATTTATGCAGCAAAATGGGTGTGGTGACCATAGCCAGAATGAGATAAATCTCTCCTCTCAGCAAGGGGAGGTTCCCTATAATCTATTATATACTATAGCATATATATATATAAACTAAAAATACACACAAGAGTGAAATCATACGATCCATCAATCTTTTTTCAGAGATGATGTTCACAAGACAGAAGAGAATTCTAGTGTAATTACTGAAAGGCACTTCTCTTCTTTCAGAAGTGATATTCAACCAACAACAAGATTCTTCTTGGGTATTAATAGAAACCACAAGAAACCAACAAAAGCACAAAGACTTTTGTTGTCTCTTCTACTGATTAAGACAAAGGAACATAGTAGTTTGAAGCATATCCCAAAGTCTCCACTTCAACTACAACAGATTAAAAAGTTATGAAGGATAGGGAGAGCTCAAAGTCTCTCTAGTATCCTTTACACAAAACATAGACTAAAGACACTTATGATAGCACAAAGTTTCCCACAATCAACTTCAGGACATCTTCCAGCTTATTTCCACTTGTTCTACTTGTTTGATTAAATGGACAAGACTGTATTTAGGAAATAGACACACGAACAATTTCTCAAATGATACAAGCTTATTTCAACATAAAGTCTAAAAGGTTGTTTAATTTCTCATTTATTGAACAAAATATAATTAACAGTCTGAGCTTAAAGTCTCAAGAATGCCTTTCAATTTGGGTAGAGATTTGCTTCTAATAACAGAGAGATCTCTCTTATACAAAATGAGAGATTACAATATATAGCATCATAAAAAAGACTTAGGCACTTATTTTCATGAAAATGGCCCATGCTAAATTAAATGCATTAAATATCAGTAAAAGGACCATGTTGGAATAGGTCATCGGCCTTGACTTTGGCATTCTAAATCATCTCAAATGCCTCCTTTTAAACATGGGTTGTCTGGTCTTCTTTATGATGCTTACACGACTATTTATTTGCCTTAATGCAAAAAAATAGGCCACACATTTGAATGTTTACTCTTTTTGATATCCACCTAGTGGATTATTTCACCTAATAAAAGTAACTCTCTTGCAGATATATCTAGATTTCCTATAGTTGTTCTCTCTTTCATTTCCACATTTTGTCTTTCCTTGGCAATCTGAGCTTGTTCTCAGGTCTTTTGAAAGCCAAAAATTATTCCATTACCCTAAAATTGACCTCCATGGGGACGTCATTGGTCACCTTGAACCTCTTTGAACCTTGAACCTTGAACTCTTTTGGTTTGAAAGTTCAATGGTTCAACGATACATCGATTCAATGTTTTTTAAAGGGCCATGTTCACTCTCTTTTTCTTATTCGATTGAACCATTCTTTTAAACTATTTGGTTAAACCATTTTCTTGAACCTCTTTCTAAAATATTGTACCTCCTTCATTTTCTTGAATCTTCCTTTCAAACTTTGAACTCTTTGAACCCTTTGAACCTTTAAACCTTTTGAACCATTTCAGTTCAAGGTTCAATTGTTCAATGGTTCATTCTATTTCTTTGAATCTTTTGAAACTTTAAACTGTCTAGAGCCTTTTCTAAGTCTATTGAACTCTTTGAACTTGTTGAACCTTTGAACTCTTTTGGTTCAAGTTTCAATGGTTTAATGGTTCATTCTTCACTCTTCAAAGCCTTTTATTCTCTAATTCTTTTAAACTTAGTTGAACCCGTTGAACCTTTAGAAGTTCAAGGTTTAATGGTTCAACGATTCAATGTTAACTCATTAAAGCCTTCTTTTATTTAATTCCACTGAAGTCTTTAAACTTTTGAACTCATTGAACCTTTGAACCTTTCAGAGGCGAGGTTCAATGGTTCAATGGTTCATTCCAATTGTTTAAAGCCCGCCATTAAGTCTTTTGATTGAACCTTAGCATTGAACCATCCTCAAAACACTAAAGAAATGCCTTAAGTGTTTTGAATTTTCCTTTGAGAAAGCTCGCCTATTGAACCTGTAACTTCTTTAGCTGAAAAGGCTTGAATATATGAAAAACTTAATTGCTCATAACATTTTTGAGAAAGAAAAGAGAGAGTTTTGGTCTACAGGACAAAAATGGTCGGTATGTTGTCCACAAAATCAAGTGATAGATTTTGGGAACAAAAATTATGATGTAAAAACATCTTCCCATGATTTTTAAAATTTTACTTAGACTTTGAAGCTTTTGTAGCACTCTAGAATGATGCCTGCTCCAATGCTGATCTCCAACAAATATGATGAGGAATATTACAAAACAGCATGTACATCCACTCATATAGTGGACATCTAACATTTTTAAAAGGTTCCTCAAGTCATGATGACCCTGTGTACAAAATTTGATGTCCTAAAACCACTTGTGCTCTTAGAATCCTTAATTTCCTTCAAAATTTAACCCCTATGCATGGACTATCTGCATATTTGAAATTGAAAATGCTCTTTTGAAATGAAAATAACCCATTTACAATCCATTTTTGACATTTTTTACCAAAATTAATGATTTTAGGCCATAATTGATTGGTTTGACCTATTGTAAAAGGATACTGGCGAGATTTAGGATAGTTTTGAATGATAGGGGTAGTAATTTGACCTTAACAGGTCAAATTACTAACACTGCATACATCAAAGAGGGAATATCCTAGGATATATTATCATCTTGAAGTGGTTCATTTAATCATTATATTTGATTATTTAATTTTACTATGGGAATGCTACATTTAGCAATTCGATAATAAAGAGGGGGTGTGCTCACTTGAACCTTGGGAGTAATGGTAACTTGGACCTTACTAGAGGGATGTGGACTACCATTATTTTTAGGTGAAGAGTGAGAATTGGTTTCTACTATAGCAAGGGGTGACTTGGGAGATTCATTGGTATCTTTGTGTTTTAGTGAATCACATTCTAATTGAGTACAAGATGTGATGTTATCATTAACATTTGTATTATTTGAAATAGAATCATGCATATAATTAGAAACAACATTTGGTGGTGCATTATGTTTAAGAGGAGTGAGATAAGACTCATAAACACGAGATGCATTTTCTTCTTCACTATGTGCATAATAATCATCATTATTCCATGCATTATCATATTTGCAATATTGTTCATAATCACTCTCATTTTCATATTCATTTTCATTTTCACTATCATACTCATTATTACTTCCATTGTAACTAGGGAGAGGTGCAAGAGAAGAATTTAATTCTTTTATAATATGCAATAAATTATCAATTGAAATTGGAATATTATGTGCATCTATGTTATCTATAGATGGAGTGTATGCATTATTTTCATTTACAATATGAGAAGTAATAGAAGAAGAGTTTTCATTTAGATATTCTTTTGATAAAGTAGGGTTAGGAATATGAGATTTATCTTTTGAACTATGAATTGGAAAGTTGATTATATTGCATTTATATTGTTGTAATTTGAACATAGAAGTAAAAAAAGAGAGATTATATTCACATGAAATCAAATTATCAGCAATAAGAGTTTCACTTGGAAGTGCATGACTAATTTGTTCATTAGGTACATTTTACACAGGAGAATGAGGTGAAAAGTACCTTTCCCATTTATCAAAATTATTTTATTTAGAAGAGGGAATAAAAGAGATAGGTTTGAGAGAAGAAGATGCATATAATTTTTCTTCACTATCATTTTCACATGTATCATCATATTCCTCATTACAACAATAGTAATTATCTTCATTGTAAATGAAATCATTTTCCACATTTTTAGCTAATGGGCAATTTTTCAATTTTGTCCATTCATTTTAATATATGATAATAATTTAGAAATTGATCTATAGGATGAGAGGGAAGAAGTGCCTTAGTGGCCATTTTATTTATTACACCAAAGAGAATATGTAAAATTAATATTAAGAAAATAAATGTAAAAATAACTACCAATAGAGAGATTTGAAAAATATTTTTGACAAACTAAACAATTTGCAAAAATTTCAAAATATTTTTAAAAAAATTGCAAGGCTTGGAGTTTGAGGACCTAGTTTAGAAATCTAGGGTTTTTGGTTAGGGTTTTAGAAGATTTGAAAATTATGTCTATAATTTAAATTCTAAAATTAATTTGAATAAGATAAATACATAAATATTTATATAAAAATTAGAAGATTGAAATTTAATTTTTGCACAAAATAACTACTAATATTGATATTTTGAAAATAGTTTTGACACTTCAAAAAATTTACAAAAATTATAAAGTATTTTTATAAAAAATTGTGAGGGAAGCTTAGGATTTGAGGACCTAATTTGAAAATCTAGGGGTTTTGGTTAGGGTTTTAGAATTTTGAAAATTATGGCAATTATTTTATTTCTAAAACAATATTTGAATGGAATTAATGCACAAGCATTTATACAAAAATTAGAAATTTAAAATTTAATTTGTACACCAAATTTGAAGGAAAAACCCTAAGTGTACATAGGGTTTTAGATTTGTTTGAAGTAAGTCAAGTTCACCAAATATTTTATTATTTTTGCGGAACTAGGTTCTAGTTCCTAAACAATAAAGGGTTTGGAGTAAGGGGAAAATCGAGTCAAATATAGAAAAAATAAAAGCTTTTATCAATTTAGTCAAATTAATTACATATGGAAAGATACAAACTTATCTACAAAAACAAGATAAAATAGATGATTCAGGGGTTGAAATATGCTACATAAGATTGGGTTGTGTCACAAATCTAGATATGGATTTTACTTATGAAAGGATATCAGTGTTAAAATAGGACACCATGGTGTTCGATGCTATAGTCCTTTTTTTCATTGTTATCTTAAAGATCTGAGCTTTCTAGGTTTTATTTGCTATCTTAGTGTGAGACTATGTATGAAATCTTAGAGGTTGAAAGTTAACATAGCTAGTTGTAGGTCCATTTAAATTTTAGAGGATGAAATAACAAATACATCAAAATTATAAGGGGAAAAATTGGGTTAGGGGAAGTATGATCACATGATATATAACCCTTATTATCATAATCACTTCCTTCATTAACCCTCAAGCTAGGGTCTTAGATCAAATTTAGTTCTCCCTTAGGGAACATGCATAGTCAATGTGCATGGTAGATACAAGAATGAACTTTCATGTAGGCCCTTCCTTGATCAAGTATGAAAGTCTATGTATGATGTACAATTCTGAGATATACTATTGACTAATTTTAATTATGTAAATTGCCAAAGTAGTAAGTGCTAGATATAAAATACCTTGTGTAGTCCTTTATATAGGAGACTCTTTATTTCAAACTTCAGAGATTTATTCGCATTTCGCTGACATTGGAAAACTTAAGGACAAAGCTAAGAAATGGGATGGGACTCATTAAGTGAGGAAAATTGAATGTTAGAGATAAAAATGACCTTGGATAAGAGCATTAGAAATGCACACCCTAGGGTCCAATGTTGTGGTCCAATTCTAGCACTCCTATCCTATAGGCTCAGGACCCAGGGGATGGAATAAGCATGGGAAATATGATATGATTGAGGTGAGATGAGGTTCTACAAGTCTATAGATGACTATAAATAATTAAAAATGTGAATCAAAGATGAAATAAGACTAAGATGAATAAAATGAAAGACATGGATAAATTGAACAAAGGTCATATTCTCTAATCAGAATCTCCTGTTAAAAAACTGTGAAGAGACAAGATATGTGTGATTTATTAACTAATTTAAGGTGTATACACATAGCAAATAATTTAGGTATTGATATAGTTATTCCTCCCATTTTGTCAAGGAAAAGAGTACATATCCTATCGTAACTTGTTCCTGTCAAGAAAAAAGTGCAACACTAATTAATCCATGTGAGACATTTGTAAAATAGATCCACTAAGACCTTTATCTATCATGGAATCAATTATTATAATTAAAAAACCCATATGAAATATTGATTAATAAGTTATTCTCCTTTTCAAATTGCATTGACCCATAGAAGCTAGAACTACATAAAGAATTTGCATCGCTCTTATTACTATCAACCATGGTGAGAATAGAGAATGAGCATGAGGAAACAATTACATATTGATTTAGATTAACCCATATCCTCCCATTTTTAATATAAATCTAGCCAAAATTTTTGGGTGAATATTTTTTCACTCACTAACCGTGGGAAAAATAGGTGTTTCAACCATAGCATAGGGAGATTTATCAGCAAAATGTGTAGGTTGACCACATCAAAAGGGGACAAATCTCTCCTCTCATCAAGGGGAGGTTCCCTATAACTATGATATATCAATATACTATAAATATAATCTTAAAATAACACTCAAGGTAGGATAACACCATCCATCTCTCTTTTTTTATAGATGTTGTTCATAGACATAGGAGAATTCTTAGGTGATTACTAGAGGTAGTTCTCTTCTTTTAGAAGTAATACTCAGTCAATAGCCAGATTCCTTCTTAGGTAGTAAAAGTAACTAGATGCAATAACATAGCAAGATGAAGTGTAGCACAAAGTCTCCACCTCAACTGCCAAAGAGTGAAATATATGAAGGACAATGGGGACACAAATTCATCCCAAGATCCTTTACATAGATACAAAAAAAAACACACTAAAGACCATTATGGTAGCACAAAGTCTCTCCATAGTCAGCTTTAGGACACCTTCCTGATTACTTCCACTAGTTCTGCTTGTTAAATTAAATGGACAAGAATGCTTCTAGGAAATAGACATAAGAACAATTTCCTAAATAACACAAGCTATTCCAGCACAAAGTCTGAAGGGTCACTTATTTTCTCAATCAAATAAAGAAATATGATTAACAATCTGAGCTCAAAGTCTTAGGAAATGACTTTTAATTTGGGCAAAGTTTTGCTTTTATAACAAAGAGATCTCCTTAAAACAATAAGAGAGATTACAATATATAGTGCTCTAATAAATATTTGGGTGCTTTGAATCATGGAAATGGCCCATGCTGCATTCAATGCCTTGAATATATTTATGTGAAAGAGCCATGCTATAACAATTCATCAACCTTAAATTTGGCATTTTAAATCATATCAAACATCCTTTCCTAAGCATGGGTTATTTGGTCTTCTTTATGATGCTTACATAACTATCCATTCATCTTTACTTAATGCAAAAAATAAGCCACATCTTTGAATGCTCACACTCTATGATGTCCACCTGGTGGACTGTTTCACCTACTAGAAATAACTCTCTTGTAGATATTTCTAGATTTCCCATAGTTTTTCTCTTTTTCCTCACCATGTCTTGTCCTTCTTTGGTGATCTGAGCTCTCGGGGCTATCTTCTTACTTTCTACCACTCCTTCAACTTCTTCTTTGGCCAATCGCTAAATTTGTTCATAGGGTCCACATCATATTTGAAAATCAATAGATATTTCATTACCTTGAATTTGAAATCTATGGGGATGTCATGATCACTTAGTCACTTGAACTAATTTGAACATTGAACCTTGGAGTGCATCAATTCAATGGTTCAAAGTGGTTCAATGGTTGGTGGTTTAATCAACTTGTATGTTCACTTGGCTCTTTGGTTCAATCATTCTTCAAACCCTTTGGTTGAACTCCTTGTTTAACTTCTTCTACTTCTTCTATTCACTCAAAGCTTCCTTTCTACACTTTGAACTTATTTAAACCCTTTGAACCTTTGAACCATTTTAGTTCAAAGTTTAACGGTTCATCAGTTCATTCTCTTTCTTTGAATCCTTTTATTCTCTAAGTCTTTTGATCTTATTGAACTCATTGAACCTTTGAACTCATTGAACCATTTTGGTTCAAGGTTCAACAGTTCAGTAGTTTAACCTTCACTCTTTGAAGCCTTCTTTTCTTTAAGTTTGCTAAAGTCTTTGAACCTTTGAACCCATTGAACCTTTGAAGTGCTTAACTCCTTTTGAACCTTTGAACCACTTTGAACTTTAAACTCATGAAATTTCAAGGTTTAATGGTTCATTGATTAAATGGGTCATTCCACTTGTTTGAAGCCTGCCGATGGACCTTTGATTAAACCTCGACATTGAACCAACCTTAAAATTGCCTATGTGTTGGAACTTCTTTTTGAGAAAGCCTAATTGTTGAACCTGTGAGTTCTTTAGTTCAAAAGACTTGAATAATTGAAGAATTTGAATACTCAAAACATTTTCGAGAAGGGAAGAGATCATTTTGGCCTTCAAGACTAAAATAGTCGATATGTTGTCCCCAAAAACAAGTGACAGATTTTGGGAACAACAACTGGCTCCAATTGGGGAACTTCCATCAATTGTAAAAATAATTGAAGGGAGTAGAATCCTAAATCTCAGTGCCTTCATGTATGCCATTAGGCTACAAAGTCATGCTACCCAAAAATAAAGGCACAAAAACAAAACAAAATAAACCAAATAAAACTAAACTAAAGACTGTACAAATATGTACAACTGATGTCATCTGATACTTCAAGGATTGAAGTGCTTTAGATGCTGCCCACTATGAGGTAGTGAAAAGGGTGTGCCATCTTGATACTTCAGTAGGAAACCATTTTCTCCCTAGAATCAATGATTGGTGAATGGACCTCTCCACCAAGAGTCAAATATTTTATGCATTCCTTTTGGTTCTCTCCTCTTTCCCCACAACAAGACTAGATCTCTAATCCAAAAACCATGAATCCTTTCTCTCTTTCTAGAGAGTTTCTTTACCTGACTTTGATGCATAGTAGTATGATCCATTATCATAGTTCATTGCTCTTCTGGTCTAGTGAAGCACATGATTTGATTATCAACATCAAACTCCTACCAATGGCTGGCATTATTAGGTACACTTGGTCAAAAGACCATTTTGATAGTGTAACTGTGCTCTTCAAATTCTTTGTGAGGAACCATGAGGGTTGCAGAGATAGCCAATGAATTTTTACAATTATGAAGCTCTCTAGGCACTATATAAATATTAAAAGCATCAAAACTTTCAAGGTAGTCCCATACCTAATTGTGATAATGTTACAATCTTTCATTCTTAGTTTGATATAGGTTCCTCACCTAACAAATCACCAGCTCAGCATCTCCTTTGGCATGAAGGAACTTAACGCCTTTATCTTGAGAAGCCTTTATACTGAGTAGTAGATATTCATATTCAGTAGTGTTGTTGGTGTTGTTAAACTACAACTTGTAAGCATAAGGAAAAATATCTCCTTGTAGAGATATTAAAATAATCTCATCTCCAAAACTGGTAGAAGAGTAGCTTTCATCAAATTCTAAAATCCATATGCCACCATAAATTGCTCTTTTCTCATATTTTCCTTATTTTGGAGGGGAGGGTCCTTCTACACCTGTGCTATACTTTATTAATTATTCTACTATCTCATCTGAATCAATTTATATATTTCCACCTACAGGACTTTCATCTACTGAAACATGAACATCCTCTATGGTCAAGAAGTAATTACCCACCCTTGAAGACTCAAATAGAATTTGAGCTTTGGGGGCTATCATTTGGGTGACAATGTACTTCAACTCCTTTTTAGGGAGCAGCCTCAGCATGATGCCTTTGACAGGGATCCTTTCCTCAGACAAGTCCATACTTATTTCTCCACCAACATCCTTACAAAAATTTCAACCAAGAAGGATGTTGTAGAAGGCTGGGACATCAGCCACTACGACTATCATCTTAATTATTTTTCTTGGAAAGGCTGCAAATGCAAATTGGGCATCTTTGATTTATCCCAGTAAAGGGACTTATTTATTTTCCATGGAGAAGCATCTCCCAAATGTTTTTGTCAGTGTGAGACCAAGAGATTCTACCACTTTGGCAGGTATGACATTATCAGATGTGCATGAGTTGATGATGCAATTATTCAGCTGGTGACCATTTATCAACAGGGAGACATAAAATGGTTCTATCTTCCCAAGAGCAGTAGGAAGAGTAATGACAAGGTTATTCCAGGTGGATGTGGGAGTCATCTTTAGAATAGTTGGTCCTGTAGGGATTGTTTTATTCTTTACACATTAAACTAACTTATCCAATTGATTAGGGTTGGATTGCAAGAATTCAAATTTAGAAATTTGAATTTTGGTTTTCTTGACATGGTCAATTATATCAAATGTTTGAAACAAACTAGGAATAGGGGAATGTAGTTCATCCTTCTAGCTTTTAGGAAGGGTGGTACTGGTCTATGAATTTGAAGCAAAAGATGAAGGAAAACTTGATTTACTTACCTTTTTAGTGATCACCAAGTCCTTTGATTGAAAAGGTAGAGTGGTTCCCTGCTGAGCAATTGAAATTGTTGGTTGAGCTCGCTCCTCTATTTTTTCCTTATCAGCTTGCTAGGTTGACTGGTTTTGGGACTGAGTGAATACAGCGTATGATCCATCAAACACTTCACCTTTACTTCTGGGTTCATCTTGGTAATTCAAAAAACCAATGTTGGAATCGCCGGCTAATTCATCTTGGTCTTCCATAAAGAGATCAACACTATCTTCTTGGTTCAACTTAGATTGGAAAGAAAAATTTGATTCTATTTCAAGTTATCCAACTATTGAGTTGGTTAGAGCTACTTCAATAGCAAGTTTCCCCTAAGGGGGAGGAAGCCAATTTGGCTGCCCTTGATTCTTAGTAGTGTTGCCTTGGTATGACTAATTGGGGAATGTCATCCTTGGTATATCTCGGTATGAAGGAAGAGAAAACATCCCTTACACCATTTACTTTCTAAGAGTTAGCAACTCATTTTATAGCTTTTTCACCATTAGATCAGTGGTGTCTATAGATGGATATTCAGAGGATGAAGAAGATTTACCTCTGTTAGGATCTCTCCTTATCTTTCCTACCAAGATGACATCATCTTCCACCTTAGTAGCCAAATCTTGTGCTATAGCAAGGTCTATGTGGCCAGCATGTCTCAACAAAAAACTCACTTCAAGAAGCTGAGAGTTGATAAAGAATCATTTGAGATTCTCAACTATTGGCTGAGTAATTATAGGAATCCTATTCCTTAGCTTATCAAACTTGGCTATGAAATCTCTCATTGGTTCATGAGGCTCCTTCATTTATGTGAGTTGAGCCATCAAGGCATGCACATCTTCTACAAGCTTGAACCTAGATTTAATTTGGCTTTGAGAGTGTTCTAATTAGTCACTGACTGAGCCTCCAGATGATAAAACTAGTCTGCAGTAGCACCTTGTAATGTCTCCATGAACAACCTAACTACTATGTCTTCATACTCCACACCTATCATGCCACAAGCTATGTTTAAGGATACAATATGTTCATCAGGATGAACTCTCCCATCACCAAAGAATTTTGGGAAATTCTTCCTTGAACTGTGTGGTAGCTCATGTAGAGGTGGAGTTAAATTGAGTGGGCCAAAAGAGTTACCCCATGGGCCTTGAGCTGCCATTATATGATTATGGAAAGGGGGGATAATAAATCTTAGTGGGGTATGTATGGGTAAAGCTCTGCTATTAGAGGAAAAAGAATCTCTACCTTGTATTGGTGACTTAGTGTTGGTAGGAGGAAGACTCCTAGTTTGTTGAAGGTGAGGTTGTGGAAGAAACAAATCAAAATTGCTTTGCTGCACCAACTCAAAAATAGGGTCAATAACAGCTTGAACTTTCTAGCTTCTTGTAGAATAAAAATGGAAAAGAATTGGCCCTACTTTAGGTTGGAGCTTGAGGCTCCAAACTGCTCATTCTTTCCCAATGGAGTCACTAAAAACTATTGGCATGGAGCTGGCAAAGTAGACAATAACAATGAAATGTTTGATCCCTAGAATCTCTAGTTTTATAGATCAGAGTATATAATGGAAATGGATAAGGATATAGAGATGGAAAAGAACAGGAATAGCTCATTTGATCCCCAGTAGAGTCACTAAATTTTTTTGGCATGGATATTTTGTCACCAACTAACTGAAGGAAAAATAGGTGTTTTAACCACAACATAGGGAGATTTATCAGCCAAATGTGTAGGTTAACCACATCAAAAGGGGACGTATCTCTCCTCTCATCAAGGGGAGGTTCCTTATAACTATGATATATTAATATACTATAAATATAAGATGAAAATAACACTCAGGGTAGGATAACACCATCCATCTCTCCTTTTTAGAGATGATGTTCACAGACATAGGAGAATTCTTGGGTGATTGTTGGAGGTACTTCTCTTCTTTCAAAAGTAATACTTAGTCAACAGCCAGATTCCTTCCAAGGTATCCAACTACTGAGTTGGCTGGAGCTGCTTTAATAGCAAGTTTCCCTTGAGGGGGAGAAAGATAATTTGGTTGCCTTTGATTCCTGATAGCGTTGCCTTGGTATGACTAACTAGGGAATGTCCTCCTTGGTATATCTCAGTACAAAGGAGGAGCAGAAATCCCTTACACCATTTAATTTTTGAAAGCTAGTAGCTTATTTTCTAGCTTTTGCACGAATGGATTAGTGGTGCCTATAGATGGATATTTAGAGGATGAAGAAGATTTACCTCTGTTAGGATCTCTCCTTATCTTCCCTATCAAGATTAGATCATCTTCCACCTTAGTAGTCAAATCTTGTGATGTAACAAGGTCTATGTGGCTACCACGTCTCAATAGAAAACTCACTTCAGGTAGCTGAGAGTTGATGTAGAAGCATTTGAGATTCTCAACAGTTGGTTGAGCAATTGTAGGAATCCTATTCCTCAGCTTGTCGAACTTGGCTATGAAATCTCTCATTGGTTCATGAGGCTCCTTCTTCATTTGTATGAGCTGAGCTAGCAAGGCATGCACATATTCTATAGGCTTGATCTTGGCTTCAAAGTTGGCTTTGAGAGTGTTCTAATTAATCACTCACTGAGCCTGCAAATGGTAGAACTAGTTTGCAATAACACCTTGTAATGTCTCTACTAATATCCTGACTACTAGGTCTTCGTACTCCACACCTATTATGCCACAAGCTATGCTAAAGGCTAAAATATGTTCATTAGGATGAACTCTCCCATCACCAAAAAATTTGGGGAAATTCTTCCTTGAACTGCATGGTAGCTCATGTAGAGGTGGAGTTAAATTGAGTTTGCCAAAAGAGCTACCCCATGGGCTTTGAGCTGCCATTGTATGACTATGGAAAGGGGGGATAACAAATATTGGTGGGGTATGTATAGACAAAGCTCTATTAGCAAAGGAAAAAGAAGCTCTACCTTGTATTGATGACTTGGTGTTAGTAGGAGGAAGATTCTTAGTTCGTTAAAGGTGAGGTTGTGGAGGAAACAATAAAAATTGCTCTACTGCACCAACTCAAAAATAGGGTCAACAACACCTTGAGCTTTCTAGCTTCTTGTATAGCATGGAGGTACTAGAATGTATAATAAAAATGGAAAAGAATTGGCCCAAATTTAGCTTGGAGCTTGAGGCTCCAAACTACTCATTCTTCTCCAGTAGAGTCACTAAAAACTTTTGGCATGGAGCTAGCAGAGTAGACAATAGCAATGAAACGTTTGATCCCCAAAATCTCTAGTTTCACAAATCAGAGTATATAATGGAAATGGATAAGGATATGGAGATGAAAAAGAAATATAATAGCTCATGCAATCCCTAATAAAGTCACCAAGAACTATTGGGTGAATATTTTGTCACCAGCTAACTGAGGGAAAAATAGGTGTTTCAACCACAACAGAGAGAGATTTATCAGCCAAATGTGTAGGTTGACCACATTAAAAGGGGACAAATCTATCCTCTCATTAAGGGGAGGTTCCCTATAACTATGATATATTAATATACTATAAATATAAGCTAAAAATAACATTTAGTGTAGGATAACACCATCCACCTCTCTATTTTCAAAGATGATGTTCACAAACATAGGAGAATTCTTGAGTGGTTGCTAAAGGTACTTCTCTTCTTTCAAAAGTAATACTCAGTCAACAGCCAGATTCCTTTTTAGGTAGTAAAAGTAACTGGACGCAGTAACATAACAGGATGAAGTGTAGCACAAAGTCTCCACCTCAACTACCAAAGAGTGAAAATTATGAAGGATAATGGGGGCATAAATTCATCCCAAGATCCTTTACATAGATATAAAAAACAACACACTAAAGACTATTGTGGTAGCACAAAGTCTCTCCATAGTCGGCTTCAAGACACCTTCTTGATTACTTCCACTAGTTCTTCTTGTGAAATTAAATAGATAATAATGCTTCTAGGAAATAGACATAAGAACAATTTCCTAAATAACACAAGCTATTCTAGCACAAAGTCTGAAAGCTCACCTGTTTTCTCATTCAAATAAAGAAATATGATTAACAATCTAAGCTCAAAGTCTCAGGAAATGCCTTTTAATTTGGGTAGAGTTTTACTTCTATAACAAAGAGATCTCCTTAAAACAATAACAGAGATTACAATATATATAACACTCTAAGAAAGACTTGGGCACATTATTTCATGGAAATGGCCCATGCTGCATTCAATGCCTTAAATGTATTTCCATGAAAGAGCCATGTTAGAATAGGTCATCAGACTTAACTTTGGCATTTTAAATCATATCAAATGTCCTTTCCTAAGCATGGGTTGTCTGGTCTTTTTTATGATGCTTACATGGTTTTCCATTCGTCTTTACTTAATGTAAAAAAATAGGCCATATCTTTGAATGCTCATGCTCTCTAATGTCCACCTAGTGGACTGTTTCACCTACTAGAAATAACTCTCCTACAAATATTTCTAGATTTCTTGTAGTTATTCTCTTTTTCCTCACCACATCTTTTCCTTCTTTGGCGATCTGAGCTCTCAGGGCTATCTTCTAGCTTTGTACCACTCCTTCAGCTTCTTCTTTGGCTAGTCACTAAATTTGTTCACAGGGTCCACACCATATTTGAAAATCAATGGATATTTCATTACATTGAATTTTACATCCATGGGGACATCATGATCACTTAGTCTCTTGAACTACTTTGAACCTTGAACCTTGGAGTTTCATCGGATCAATGGTTCAAAGTGGTTCAATGGTCGGTAGTTCAATCGGCTTGTTTATTCACTCGGCTCTTTGGTTCAATCATTCTTTGAACCCTTTGGTTGAACTTCTTCTGCTTCTTTCATTTGATCAAAGCTTCCTTTCTACACTTTGAACTTCTTTGAACCCTTTGAAATTTTGAACCTTTGAACCATTTCAATTCAAAGTTCAATGGTTCAACATTTCATTCTCTTTCTTTGAATCCTTTTATTCTCTAAGTATTTTGATCTTATTGAACTCATTGAACCTTTTAACTTGTTGAACCATTTTGGTTCAAGGTTTAATGGTTCAATAGTTTAACCTTCACTCTTCGAAGTCTTCTTTTCTTTAAGTCCACTGAAGTCTTTGAAGCTTTGAACTCATTGAAGCTTTGAAGCACTTAACTCCTTTTGAACCTTTGAACCACTTTGAAATTTGAACTTGTGAAATTTCAAGGTTCAGTGGTTCATTCTACTTGTTTAAATCCTATCGATGGACCTTTGATTGAATCTCAGCATTAAACCAACCTTAAAATTGCCTAAGTGTTGGAACTTTTTTCTGAGAAAGCCTGCCTATTAAACTTGTGAGTTCTTTAGTTGAGTAGACTTGAATAATTAAAGAATTTGAATACTTAGAACATTTTTGGGAAGGGAAGAGATCATTTTGGCCTTTAAGACCAAACTAATCAATATGTTGTCCCCAAAAACAAGTGATGGAGTTTGGGAATAATAAAAATCATACATTTACTATAATGTGCTTCACCATGAGTATCAAATAAGTAGATATGTAAAGGGAAGATTGTCAATTTTATGGCATAAGTAATCAAAAACCTCAAATAGAATACTATTTTTTATGTTATGGGATAATATTTATTAGCTGATATTTTGAAATTGAATGTAGGTCCATGAGATCCATAGAAACCCATACTTAAATCTCCCATTAAGGTCATTAAAAAATTACATAAATAGAGTCTACATGTCCTTAAGATCATTAAAAAATTCATTAGACACTTTTAATTAAAGCTTACACTTCAATATCAACTCATCAAAACACTCACTCAAAACTCTCAAAATACTCAAAAACATAGTCAGGGTGACTTATACCACTAACACCTATGTTCATGGTGACTTAGGCTACTAACACCTATGTAGACACTTTTAATTAATTTTGATACATGTAAATTATCCTATGATATCTATAGACCATTCTTAGATAGAAATATCATATGGTCAAATGGAAAATATTGATCTTCCAGACTAATTTATTGACCCTTTATCACATAGTCTAAACTAAACCATATAGGCCATCTTATGAGAAATTTTTTCACCATAATCACTAATCTTAAAAACTTCTGATAATAATTAAAATATATTACAAGTCATTAATATTCTATTAATTCACTTTATTTATCCAATCTAACATGATCATACCCTCAAATCCATCTTCTCATTTTTGCCTGGGTTTTTCACTATTTATACCATTAGGTCTGTCTATGACTAGATAACATGAAAGAAAAATTTAGCACAATTTAATGATGAAAAATATCCATAAAACATCATGGACATGAATTATGAGTCTCTATCTTCTTCTTCCATCCATTTTCTTTCCTTGACCAATGCAACTTTTGAGAGCTACAATAACTTCTTGATAAATATTCCTATATCTATGTATTTTCTCTCTCATCTGACTATCTACCACCACTTGGAGGTACTTGGGAGAATTTAATACATGATATAATACATTATATAGTAATTTTAGACCACTATAGTTCCTTTTTAATAATATCTTTCATATTAGGTCCTTATTAGGGTTTTAGGGAGATTTTACAATGGTTTTAGTGTTAATGATTGTTCATAAAGGACTACCCCTTAAATCAAAAACCAATGTCTAGAGATCTTATCTAGGATACTTACCCATCTCTCATTAATAAATTAGGTTCCCATGTAGAGGTTACACATGCCAAAGAATACCTAAAAATCTTTCTTGGGTTTACATACCTTCATTTTGTACACTCAAGAGACCTCAAAACCACTTTCCTTGCATTTTCTTGTAAACCATGACTTCATACTTCATAATCACTCCTAAAAAAACTTTAATTGTCTATATCTATGATCTCATTCACACATTCAACTTGAAATCTAATCCTGATGTCTCATTAGGATAGGCATGTCTAAAGAAAGGTATAGGTGTATACCAAGACTGAAGGATCTACCTTAATATACTCACTTCGAAACACTTATGAGTGCATCCACACCTTATTTCCATGCTCACACAACCTTTAAAACCTCTCACATGCCTAATTTCACTCACCTCATCATGTTAGATCATACCTTTACTATACCATGACTAGGCTCAAGATTTCGATTCACTTGATACCTTGACATGTACCTTCATGCAACCATAAGACATTATTTTCCTTTAAACATGCTGGGAGAAGAAAAATAGATAAGAAAGCTATGTAAGATATTATTTTAATATTCATTAATTATATATGAAGTTGTTAGCTAATGTATTTTTTCATATCCTCTTAGCTTGTGAAAGGATATAAGGTTAATAGTCTCCTCATTTTGGTGCCAACATATGAAGAAGAATATGAATAATCAAGAACTGTAGTGATTATAAATATGTATTATTTTATGAATAAGTTGATGACCTTTTACTAAGATCAAAATAGACTTTTTGGTTCATGGTTACCTGTCAAATTTCTTATGCTAATCCTTATTTGTGTTATCATGCTTAATGCTTGGTTTTATCTATCTTAACATAATTTTAATGCTTTGTACACTTAAATAAATATTGGTTAATCTTAGTTTCTTCCTATCACATGATCATTCTCTTTTGTCATGCTTCTGGTTAACATGAATTCACTACACTATCCTATGCAAAGTAATAAAGTTAGCTATCCTCATCTTTAGCATGTTTTATTGAATCAATAAAATTTTCTAATAATGGTGTGGTGAGCATGGAGACACTCTTTCTAGAGAAATATGTGCTAAGATGGTTACCAAGACAATGAGATATTGAAACCTAGTTAGACCAAAAAATATGGCACTTTGTAGAAGAAGAATCCAAAAGGATAGGTCTCAACATAAGTGAAATCATTAAAGAACATATATACAATAAAATATATGAATTTTTTTGGTGAAAAAGAACCAAATTAATATCTAATTGGTTGATAAGACTAGATTACTACTAATTCCTTCTTATAGTGGAGGAGACCATTACTTGGACTGAAGAAAAGATAAACCAGTTAGTGAAATTTGAAATTGATTGGACAAGAATGATAAACTACTAGGTGGTGACCAATATAGATAAATACACTACTGAGTTCACAGTACAAGGCTATATAACATTAAAATTTGTGTAGGACTAATTCATTTGAGGAATTGAAGGAACATATTTATAATAACTACCTCTTTTGTTGAAGATGTTGGTGAAGGAAAAGGCTACGGTTCCTATTACAACTAGTATGGAGTAGTTACTTTGGGTATATGTGGTTGTGTGTACATGATGGTGGATGATGGATATATGAGTGACTATAGTTTGACCCTAAATATAGAATGGAGATGTGAGTGAAGAAGAGTTAGAAGAAAAATCTAGATTTAGAAAGGGAATTGTGACAATAGAATAGATGGAATAAATAGATGAATACCTAGTAGCTATAAATATAAGTAAGAAGAGTAGTAGAGTAGATGATTAATGAGTGTATAGAAGTGATGAGTGATATTATGAACAAAATTAAAATAAAGATACCGATGTTGGATTCTAACAAAAAGAGTGAGAAGATGAAGAACAAGTAGAAGAAGATGAGAGTAGTTTAGGAGTAGAATAGATAGAATATAAAAATAGTGCGTAGCTATAAAAATGGTATTGACAGTGGAAGAAGAAGAATTATGAAAATAAATAGAACTTAGTTTTAGGTTAATCATAGGCTCAAGTATATTAGAAAAATAAGTCATTGTAAAGGATTATTCAATAGAAGTGTACATGTCCTCGTAGCCCAATCTTATATATCCTAATCAAAGTTTTCATCCAACAGAGAAGGAAAAGAGTTGGGAAAAATCATTTTTAGAGCATGTGAATCATTAGGGCATGAAAATTCAAATAAAATTAATTATGAAGGATTTTAAGTATATAGGATTAGGTGAAGTTAAATAAGAACAAAAAAAAAGTGCAATAAAGTAGAGTGTGCAAAAAAATTCCTTTGGTACATAGAGTAATACATAGGTATGAACACTTAAGAAATAGTTACCTTAAATAATGGATGCACATAAGACTACATCTATACCAGTCACTATGATGAATCAATCAAGAGGATTCATAAATTTGGCCATCTATGATGGGTCTACAGACCTTGAATAATACCTTTTAACTTGTAAAATGAGCTAGCAAGTTAAGGGGGTTGTATGCACTAATTTATGCTTGTCCCACTAATTACCACTAATTTGGTCTAAATACCCTATTTCATAACTAAAATAACTAATATACTATTAACCATACCGCATTACTACATCCCACATAACCTTTATCCCATCCTAAAACTAATCAATCACCTCATTAAACCTCTAAATGATCTTATTAACGACTGACCTACCCTTTAAACCTACTAGCCAATTTTAAATTAAAAAATATCCAACTACCCACCCACCACCCCAAACTAACCTTCACTAAATCCCTAAAACCTATGGGGATATTTATAGAATTGGAGGAATCTAGAGATCTTCCTCAACTTAGCCCCTTACTCTAGAATTTTCCTATTCTAGAGATTTCCATGGAATTAAAAATTCCATGGAAATTTCCTAACCATAGATATAAATGGCCCAAATTTGAATTTGGATGATAGATCTTCCCCCCATTTTCCTATAAAACTAAGCTCTCCCCCCACTCTCAAATTATCTATGGATTCCATACCAAAACCATGCCAAAATAACTCTAGAAATGCTATAGCCAATCCATAATCAACCACCAAAGCATCCATTATCAAGAATCCAACATCAAGATATCACTTTGTCAATATGATTCTAATCACATGCATTTGAATCTTGGAATAGAGACATGAGAATGTAAAGAGCATGGTAAGAATGTTCTACTAGTTCTGATTTATCTTCTCTATTCTTTCCTATTAGTCCCATCATGTTTTGAGTGTTATTATCATTTTGATAATATTTTATTGAGATTTAAATTTGGTGTACATTTTGATAATATTTGTCTTTATCATCTTCATCTTATCAATCATATTCTTGAATTACTAACAATTCTAACCATCCTCCTCCTCATCATCATCACTTTCTAATCACTAATCATCAATCATTATCATCATCTCCTAGTCAAAAGTACATCATCCTAAGGTCTTTTTAGATTATGTAAGTAACACTTGGCCATGTTTTAATGTCAAAGGATAGCTTGGATATTACCTCATCATCTATCCTCATCTCACAATCCTTTGGTCACTTGAAAATATCAATTCTTCTCTATCATCATCTACATTATCTTGATCGATTTAGATTTAAGTTATTCCCATCCTTAACATTAATCCTATCACCTATCTTATCCTAGCCAATAATTTTCCTTTGCATATTTCCTTACTTGGGATAAGTCTAAATCTTAGGGCCTTTCAATCTTATCATCATTTTGTCATAGTTGATTCCCCCTTGGGATGTGTTGACAACTGTAACACCCATCATCTCTATTCCTTGTGCATGTGTCCTTGTCAAGGGCATCATTATCAATTTATAGCTCATTGCTCAACATTGACCTCATCTTCTTCATCTTATATCCTACATCTGGCATCTTATCCCCTCATCTATCTATCTCATCTCACCCATCATTTCTTATTTTGAGTGGCCATCTGGCTCATTATTCCCCACATGCCCACTCAAGGGGGCATCATATACATCCACTAACATTCATTTATGACATGATTTCTATTTAAAACACCACTACTCATTCCACTTCACTCCATTCATAATGCCCTTTTAAAGAGGGGTAATATGTATGCACTAATGTATGCTTGCCCTCATAATTACATTAATTCCTATTAATTTTGCCTTAATCCCCTATGTCCTACCTAAAATAACTAATATCCTATTACCCATGCCCTATTCCTACATCCCAAACAACATTTATCCCATCCTAAAACAAATTAATCACCTCATAAAACCTTTAAAAGATCTTATTACCTACTAACCAACCCTTAAACCTACTGACCAATTTTAAATTCAAAAATATTCCAACTACCTACCCACCACCCTATACTAGTCCCTAAATCCCTAAACCCTATGGAGAGATTTCTAGAATTGGAGGATTCTAGAAATCTTCCCCGACTTAGCCCCTTCCTCTAGAATTTTCCTATTTTAGAGATTTGCATGAAATTAAAAATTCCATGGTAAATTCCTAACCGTAGATCTAAATGGCCAAAATTTAAATTTGGACCATAGATCTTCCTCCCATTTTCCTATAAAAATAATCTCTCCCCCCACTCTCAAACCATATATGGAGCTCATACCAAAACCATGCCAAAATTACTTTAGAAATCCTATATCCAATCCATAATCAACCACCAAATCATCCATTATCAAATATCCAACATCAATCTATCACTTTGTCAATCTGAGTCTAATCACATGCATTTGAATCTTAGAATAGATGCATGAGAAGGTAAAGATCATGGTAAGAATGTTATACTAGTTTTGATTTATCTTCTCTGTCCTTTCCTATTAGTGCCATCAAGATTTGAGTTTTATTATCATTTTGATAATATTTTCTTGAGCTTGAAATTTGGTCCACAGGTGTCACTGATCAAAATTTATAAAAGTGAGAATTAATATGGGCTCTCATTGGGAGAGCATTGGATTTCATATACAAAAGAGATTTGAAACATGCAAGTCTTAAATATGAGAAACATTTGTTCATCATTGAATTTAAGATTAAGAAATGTACTATCCAAATAATATAGGACCTCAAAGAGATAAGATAAAAGTCTAAAGAGTTAGTATGTGACTATGATCATAGATTTTTAGATGTAATGAACAAATTAGAATTTGCTTTGATTGATAAAGATAAGGAAACATGATTTTTTGAAGGAATACAAGGTAGGATTTAGTTTGTCACTATGAAATCACAATACAAGATAGAATCAGATGCCATAGCTACTACACTATGTCTAGAATAGATTGAAGATTATGGAGAAGGTCTTGTTGCTAACTCTAAAGTTAAAAACACATTGCAGTCTTTCATGAAAATAATGGAATAGTATCATGAAACAAAAAAAAATAAAATAAACTTGTGGTGTATAGAGTGTGGAAAATAAGGAGACCACTAAAACAATTATGCTAAAGTAAAGATGTAATTTTGTAAACTTTTCCAAGTAGTAGGGAATGTCATGACACAATGTCATTTTTTATAGAAATATATCAAAAATCCTCACAATTTATATTGTAATTTATACAAATCATCTAATAATGATGAGAATAATTGTATATGTTTGTAAAAACTTAAAGATGGTATCTCCAATAATGTGTTTGCCATTATAGCAAAGCAAATATCCTCGAATGAAGAAAACAATCCTAGGCCCAAAGGTTGATAAGAATTATGTGACCCAAATGAGTCCATAGTTTATTTTGGGTTTATGTAATACCAACCTCTCAGCTTGGCTAGATGGACCCCTTAATTTCTAGGATGGACACCCCATCCTCTCAATACTAATATACAACACCTTGGAGTTTACCCATAATAAAACCATAACAATTGACTTGGACTCTAGTAGCCACACAACAACAATTAAATATGGGAAATAATAATCAGTAGTACCAGCATTATAATTTTGTACAACCATAAGGAGGATACGAAGGTGGTAGAAGAAATAACTATCAATGACCTCCCCTATAATTTTATCTATGTAGAGAGTACAATCATGTCCAAAGAAATTTCCCAATGAATCTATAGAGACAATCATATTGTGCATACTATATAATCTATGAACAACATGATACATAAGATTGCCCTATTTTAGATAAGCAGAAGAAGGACAAATCTATCTAACATGTAAACATGGTAAGTGTAAAACTTAAATAAAATGCCTTTCTAAATCTTGTGACATGGAAACAACATGTAGAAAAAGGACTACCTCTAATTGAGATGCATCAAGATCAGGGCATCATAAAATTTAGACAAGATAAAAACCTTGATCTAGGTACAAAAAAGAGTCTTATGATTGAAGTTGAATAGTTACTAAAAAACATTCAACAACAAAAATATTATAATGATGATGTTGTGACAATCAATGCATAAATGGATAATCAAATTTTATGCATCATATAACAATTTGGAGTTATCACTATGCTAACGGATATATATAAACTTTTGAGTAATCATTGAAATAAAGACATATTAAAGAACATCACAAATTTGTTACATAATCTTTTAGAATGTACACAATATGGGGAGCAAAAGATAGAGAAATTAGTCTAGTATGTCAAGATGAAGAAACCATGGGATGCTAATTCATGGATTGATATTCAGGTTGTAGGATATAAAATTCCAAATGTTATCTTTGATTCTAGAAACACGATAAATATGATTCCTAGATCCACATGGGAAGTGATTATATGACCAACTCATAGCTACAACCTAATAACTCTAAGTTTGGATAACTAAAAAAAATTTAAGCCTATTGGAAAATTGGAGAATGTTGAGATCAAATTCATAGACTTGTCTCTATGAGGAGACTTTAAGGTCATAGACATGAAGACTATGGAAACACATTATGCAACACTAATAGGAAAAAAATGGGCATATGATTGTTAGATGACTATCAATGTAGTACATAAATAGTTGGAGGCACATCAAGGTGATAAGGTTGTGGTCATTTCCCTTAATAGAGCACATAAACCATACATACTTCCTATTGAACTAAATTCTCCACATATTCTACAAGAAACTAGCTAGATAAAGGTCAATACTAAATAGAATCCCAATGCTCTACATGTAACACAATAAAACTTATTATACCAATAGGCCAAACCTCAATTACAATCGATGCTCACATAATAATTGAACACATCAATATAATGGATACTGAAACTAGTAGTTACACAGTCGATTGTAAATTAGTTTGTCATTGAAGACTAAATCTCCATGTCTACAAATTATCCCACTCACTTAGAAGTTAATTTATTATATCAAGCTAATGATCACATATAGGATTACATAAACCAACAAGGGAAGGAACATTTACTTGGGAACTAGCTTCATCTATTAGTGGTGATTCAAATATGCATCTCCTTAGTTAGGCCTATGGTAACCATGAACTCCAACCCATGAGGATGATCTTTGTACACAAACATAAACTACCCATATATTATAAAACAAAGGATATGAATGATATTATTTTATGCTTGCAAGTTCATAATATTACTATTAATCAGTGGGTTAGTACTTTTAGATATTATTTATAGGGAGTTGCTACAACCTATTTGGAAACTCATCAAGATAATCAACTTGAGTGGGATGATGTTTGTGAACTCATGATTAACAAATTTCATCTACCATAATTTATCTATATTAACTAGCCATTTTTTGAAGAAGGTGAGTTCTCTAAGATTCATGTACATAAATTTGTTGAAGTTTAGAATGAGGAGTATGTGGTACCAAATTACTAGGTTCACATTTTCCACTACACACTAGTTTGATTACCTGCAACATGGTACATGCACCTAGAGTGTAGGAGAGAAACCAAGCACTGGGCACAAGTGCAAAGTGATTTGATTCAAAAAAAATTATTTGAAGATGAAAATATTTTAGTTCATAACACACTATAGAAACTCAAGTATTTTCTATGACATGGGCATATGAAAGATGTGATCAACACAATAAAATCAACTACACAAAAAATGTAGCCTCTGATCTTAATTCGATACTTCAAAGTTATAAAGCTACTAAGACTGAAGAACAAGCTTTGACATAGCCTTGTCACTAAATCTATGATGAAGAAAAAGACAAGGAAGATTCTGATTCTGATGCTGATTTAGATTTGAATGATTTATTTAGACTTGAGTGGCCTATATAACCACTCAAGGAAACCATCGTAATGCTAACTAAATAAGATAAGTTACATAGCATATAAATCTTAGAGAAGGAAGGGAAAATGAAGATCCAAGAATTAGTGGATGGAAGAAAATGTAATATATTAGTAGCCTCTCAAGAAGCATGTTGCTAACATCAGAACAAAGGAGGTTTCAAAACTATCAAGCATAGGTGACTATTGGATAGAGACTGAGATTTCAAAATCCCTATAACTTTTGAGGGATTACCAAGATGTCTTCCCCACCAAATTATTAGAGGTTCAAGGATTAAACCCATCTCTTGGTGGTATGCACATTGAATTCAAAGAGTGCACATGTTCGATCAAGAAGCGACCATATAAAATCAATCCCAATATGAAGTTAAAAGTAAAGGTAAAATTGGATAGAATACAAGATTTAGGTATAATCTATGCAATATAAAATTCCAATTGGGTAAGCCCAATAGTAGTACAACCCAAGAAAATAGGAAAAAATATGGGTATGTGTAGATTACTACATTATAAATGATGCTTACATAAATGATCCATTCCCCATACCATTTATAGATGAAGTTTTGGAGTCTTTCATAGGACACAAAGTAAACTATTTTATAGATGGCTTCAGTGAATACCATTAAATTTTGATCGTAGAGGAAGATCGAGCCAAAACAACTTTTATAACAATGTAGGGTTCTTTTACATATAAAGTCATGTTGTTTGGCTTGAAGAATGCACCTACAATGTTCTCACACATAGTAGTTACAAAATTTAAATATTTCATCCATGATTTCTTTGAAGTTTACTTAGATGATTAGGTAGTATTCTCCTTATTTAAAGAGTATTTGTCCAAGTTATGTTTGATGTTAGAACAATGTCTTTCTTTATGCATTGCTTCAAATTTAAAGAAATGTTTCTGCTTTACACCTTTTGGTATTTTAATTAGACATGTTATTTGCAGTTATGGCATTTTGGTGGATCAAGATACAATCATAGTAATCTTGAGTATGCCACCACCTATTATTTCCACTAAAATACACTCCTTTCTCAAACATACATGATACTACCAAACATTTATCAAAGGATATGTAGTGACATAATCTCCACTAGAAGCCTTACTATGCAAGAATTCTAAACTTTTATGGACATCTGAATGCATGGTAGCTTTCATTGATCTCAAATAATGATTGGTCACTATGGCCATACTTGTTTTCCTAGACTGTAATAAACCATTTCATGTACATGTAGATGCTACAGGCATCACAATTGGTGTTATACTTGTGCATCCTAAATATGGTGCACTTGATCATTCTATCCACTTTTATAGCCAAAAATAGTTAGATGGAGAGAAAAGTTATACAACTATGGAACAGGAAGCATTAGCCATTGTGTTCACACTCAAAAAATTCTAGCACTATCTTTTGGTAACACCATTTAGAGTTTTTGAGGAACATCAATCTCTGCAATACCTTGTTAACAAACCAATGTTAGGGGGATGAATATCTTGATGGTTGGTATTGTTTTAGGAATTAAATTCCATATAAATGTAAAACTAGGGAGATAAAACATGGGACTTAACCACATTAGTCAAATTCTAAATGGTGAATATTTGGAAGAATTATAAGAATATTCACCTGATGCACACCTATTTTGTGTCTCTGTGATTCTTGAAAACTTAAAAGCTATTGTAAAATTAACTGAGAAAGGAATCTTCCCTACACACTTTTAGGAATAGGATAAAAATAAATTTATGAATAGAGCACTACCATACACTATCATTAATGGACTGCTATATCACTTGGGAAAGATGAAGTCCTGTGCAGGGTTGTCCTTGAACATGAACTCCCTCAACTCTTAGAGGAATTACATCAAAGAGTCATAAGAGGATATTTCACAAGGGAGGCTATAGATATAAATATATTACATAATAGACTATGGTGGCTGAATTTATTTCAATATGTAAATAGATTTACATGGCATTGTGATGTTTGCAAACATATGGGAAGGCCACTCTAAAAAGATGAGATGTTTTTACAACCCTTATGAGCATATCATCCATTTGAATAGTGGGGTATTGATTTTTTAAGACCAATCAACCCACCAAATAAGTACAAAAAATCTAGATACATCATTACTACAATAGATTATTTCACTAAATGGTTTGAAGTTACTACCACACCTAGCTACGATGCAAAGAGCATAGTGAAGTTTCTATATGAAAACATCATTACCATGCTTAGATATCCAATCAAAATAGTCAAAAATAGAGGAATGTACTTCCTCAACAACACCATCAAGGCCTTGGCTAAAGAGTTTATGATTACTTATCATAAAATCACTGCATATCATTTAAAGGTGAATGGCTATGTTGAAGCTTCAAATAAGGTACTAGGGAAATGCTCACAAAATATTCAATGTCAAGAAGGATGACTGGGAAGATCACATTCTTATGATATTATGGGCATCTCACATAAATTATAAAAGAGATATAGGATTTACACCATTTTAGTTGGTGTATAGTCTAAAATTAGTCATGCCAATGGAGTATCTAGTACGCATCCTATGCATTGTTATGGTTATGCATATAGGAGAGTATGAATCTATTACTAATTAGATCTTAGAACTAAATAGAATATATGAGTTTAGATGTAGAGAATTATAGATGAATGAAGTGAATACACAAATTTAGAAAGTGTGTCATGATAGGAACCCGTGCTATAAAGAATGTCACAAAGACTAGCTAGTTTTGTTGGATGAGAGATAGTTCAAAGAATTCTCAAGAAAATTTCAAATAAGATGGCAAGGGAATTACATTATTTATGACTTAACATAGCAAGGAATGGTATTTCTAAGAGACTTGCAAGAAACCATATTGCCAGAGTGAGTTAATGGTTGTAGGCTTAAGTCCTACCACCAATAATCTATTGATCTCATTCTCCAAGATCAGTAGGGGCTAAGTAGCACCATGTAGATTAGGTTTTTTATATTTTTCAAGTATTTTTTGTGTGGTTGTTTTTTATTTTGTTTGTTTTTAGATGATCTCAGTAATGACATTGATGAAATACATATACCAAGCATCAAGTGTACCAAATGTGCATAGGAAGAGTCATGTGTACGAATGAAAAATTCAAAGTGGAGCTACCAAAAAATATTAAATCCAAGAAAAAAGATAAAACATCACATTAGAAATTTATCCATCAAAAAATGGTCAACCAGCAAAAATAAATGCAAGAGCCAAGGGCCAATAGATGTGATCTTCAACAATTTGGTAGCTAGTTAACATTAGCAGCTCATACCCATCCTATGGATAACTAAGGGCATAATGACATAAATCTACACATGCACCAATGAATAACTAATTTTATGGCCAAATAGAAAATTGATTCACCACATACACTATTGTATTCAACATGAGTAGACATCTAGGCATGGCCTTGATATGGAAACTAAGAGGCATGAAATTTATAAAAGCTAAGTTCAAACACCATACTCATATTTCATCCTTAGCATATTTTTGAGAGATAAAACTATCAAGAGATAAAACATTTCCTTTACACAAAGAACTAAAATACATTGAAATTTATTCTCACATAGTTATGGACACCATGCCACTAATCTGACCTCTCTTTGAAGCATAAAAGGAATCCATGGGTTTTGACATGGTGCTTTGATAGATAAAATATAGTGATCAAGAGCCATTTCAATACCTATGTGAAGCTGAATAGATATCTTATATCTAAACCCTATTGATGTTGTGTAACCTCTCACCCTTATAGTTATCCATATATTACACAACATAGATATTGAGTGCTTGATTTGAATGCCAAATTTTGGCAACATGAGAAATTTTTCAAATATTTTTGGGATGATAGAACAATGAATCTATCTATTTGAGTCTAAATAAGATGATAATCATCAACACACAAGCCATAACCTGAGCATTGAGCATGCTTGTGTGTGGAGACTCACTATTACTATATAAGACCAAGATGACACATATTTTAAAAGAATTTAGGGATCTCTATGTGTGATGGAACCAAGGAATCCTAGTTTATGAGTTCCTAGATGAACCTATATGCATCCTTATCAAGTGAATCACTAGGTGATTTTGATAGATGACCAAGTCTACCAAATAGATACCTAAGGGAGTTGTGAACATTGCCCATAAGATGATCTACCAAGGTGAATAATTAAATTGGCTAGAATACTTTGTATAATAATTACTCACCAATATTGACAAGTGCTGCAACACTCCAAGATAGACCATATAGTACTAATTCTTGAACCTCTATACAAGAATTACTCACCAATATTGACAAGTGATGCAACACTCCAAAATAGACCTTCTATTACTAATTATTAAACCTCCTCATTTATTTCACATAATGAAAATCACTAAAAGGGGAAGTGCACCTAGATATGGACTACTGATTGATGTAGTAGTTATACAACATCATATAGAAATAGTAATAGGGATCCCTCACATATGAGAGGAAGTTTAAAGTATGATGGGAGGAGTGCTTGGACATCATCACCACTCACCCTAGAGTTCCACCAGACATCCTCCAATATTTAGGATGACATACCAACATCACATTGCTACCTAAGGGAGTTTTCATAACATCCATGAGATTCCACACTAACCTTTCAAACCACTTAAATTTTTCATTATGATGGATATGGTGTAGACCAAGGTGTCTAGACAAAAAGAGAATGCAACAAGGTGAGTAACACCCTTAAAATCAATACAACTAAGCACAAACATTCTTGTGGTACAACCATCAAAACTAATATCTAATTCACAAAAGTAGAAGGAGAAGCACAAAGAAAACCCTCATTTAGTGTCATTTCCTTCAAAGTGCACAACACACAACACAATAAAATAGAAGGATAACCCAAAGGTGCCTTAGATAGTTGGTTCCTATGATCTCATGGATATGGTAACTAATGCATAAGAAGTCTACTGAGTCATGTTGGTGACATGGTTGGAGACTATTATGATAAAGCGCAAGAAAAATAATTGTATTTTATGAAGGTGGTGTGTAAAATACAAATCTACAAGTAGGTTCCACTAGAACTATGGGTAGAATTCCCTACCTATCCACCTTCCATCATTGTAGATATAATCAAAGAGGAGGTAGAGAAACTATGATGTAAAATGGAATTCTTCCCATCAGTAACTGATTTAATGTTTAAACCTGATGTCATATTTGCACCTCTATCAAAATGTCCACTAGAATAATTTGTGCATAAGATGAAAATGATACAAGATACTAGAGTCTTGCCTACACTCAAAGAATGCACATTTGGTCAGCCAGCTACTAAGTAGGAAGCACAAGCTACCTTAAAATCTTTTGCACCACCACCATGACATAGATTGGTCACCATAGGTAGAAAGAATTAGTAGGTTCCAAGTTCAAAGGTGTAGCCTAAGGACTCCCCATCATCACCATAGGTATAGGAGGTTGAATACATCACACTAGAGTTGAGCATAACTAAATAATAACATGCTACAAGAGAAGAATCTACTCATGCTATTGAATGAAGATGCAAAAAAGAAGAAAAGAAGAGACAAAAAGAAGAAACACAATACCAATAAGAAACATAATAAGTAAAGGAAGAGGACGCATCCAAAAAGGCCAAGGATGCAAAGGTGGACTTGTATAAGGCCCAAGAGATGGCCCTAAAATCCCAAGAAGTAGCCACTACACAATAATAATTATAGGAAGGGAAAGAGAAGGAAAAATAATAAGAACAAAAATGCTAACAAGACATATCAGCCCAAGCACAATAATAGGTATAGGAAGCTACTAAGAAGTATTACCATGATGAGGCCCTGTGGTAACAAAAAACATGTGCACAACACAAATTTAGGTGCAAGCCCAAGATGCACACAAACATGAATTGAAAAAGAAAAAGGAAGAGGAACAAAGTAAGAAGAAAGAACAAAAAAAGGATGAAGAAGAGGAAAGAAATAATAACAAGAGAGAGGAATCTGAAGAGAAAAAGGAAAAGGAAGAGGAAGAGAAGAATAAGACAAGGGAAGAGCACCAAATAAGGAAGGAAGTAGAGAAGAAGAAGAAACAAAAAGAAGAGGAGATGAAAAGGAAGATGGAAGAAGAAGCCAAGAAGAAGTAATAGGAAGAAGAGGTTAAATAAAAGATGGCTAAGGATACTGCATAGTAATATAAGATGCATGTAGAGGCCATAGTGCAATAGTAAGCAAACTCTGTGATGCAGGCACAAATTTAGTTATCACAACTTTCACTAAGAGGTGCATAGCTCTAGGATGTTCTAGTAGTCCCTGGTTGGTGCACCACTATTTCCCTTTCACTATCCACCATGCCATGTTAGGAACCTACAATAATGGTGAGCACATTGGCCACTCTTCTAGTCAAGTAAGAGGCATATTTGGACATCTCTCACTTTCCCTTGAATAAATAATTATAGGGATCTATAATTTTCCAAGATTCTATCTCATAGAATGCTACCTCCCTAAAGCAAGAGTAGAACCAAGCAAAGGCCAAGAATGTGGAACTTTAGGCTCAAATACGTGAATTAGTGAAGGCAATTGAAGACACTTTCTTAGCCTTGACTTCCTAAGTCATCAAAGAACAAATCATGTCAGATCACTATAGGCTAATAACATTGGTAGTGGAGCTTACAAAAGATTGGTGTACAACATAACTCTATGAAATCAGCAACTTGGTCTCCAATGTGATGGATGACACGATGAATTTTATTTCTTTACTAGAGGAGTATCAAAGTATGTTGGACATCATAGCACTTCAATCACATCAAATCACATGTAGTCTTTTAGATTAGATGCAATAGCTTGATAATTCCTTGATCATCTCCAGTGCAAACTTCAACATAGCTACTGTAACCTACATAACCATGCAAATCATAATTTCATCAACCAATGAAACTTAAATTTCCCTTAAATAATAATTTAATTCTTAGGATAATTTGCATGGTCAAATTTTTAGCTAGAAATAAGACCTACGATGTAATACATTTACAAGGGAATATGTAGAGAAACATGCAAAAAAGCTAGACCAATTGAAAATATAGATCCAATTGAAGGTCAAAAATACAAAGTCTAACCTAATTATTTAGAAGGAGGACTTGAAATAACTCATCAAGAGTTATGTACCAATGCACATCTTGATTTTCATGGTCTAGAAACTCATGCTTTACTAGGATGCATTCAAGATTGACTTGGCTCCATTCTATAGTGAGGTGACTCTAATTCTTAAAGTTCATGTGTACATACCACCTTCCAAACTTCAACAAGTGATCATGAAAATCATGGATGATCAAATAGAGGTTAAGGATCCTACTAGCAAGCCTTCTTCCTTAGAAATAACACCTCCTACAAGTTGATTATTTCACAATACACAAGTTTCAAAAAGAAATTGTATAATTTTGAACAACTTTCTGCATTGGGGATGACTAGTGACACAAGTGGAGATGAGATGGTTAAAAAACTATAAAGGTGGATACATGGTTACATCATCCTATTGAAAACCTAAAAGGGTAGTAGGTTGATACACTTCTTAGTTTAAAACCCAAAAGGGTAGCTAAGTAGTACACAAGAGGTGAAAACCAAAAATGGCACCTTGAGTGATTACTATGACTCTTATCAGTCTACCCACATTTTCAACTTATACCCTTAGTACACAAATATATGAACCTATGACATTGTCTTAGAATGACACAACACTTTAAGTTAGGGAAAGTATTGGGAGAAGAAAATGGCATAAGAAATCTATGCAGGATATTTTTTGAATATCCCTGTGTTATATATGAATTTTTTAGGTAATGTATTTTGTCCTTTCCTCATAGCTTATGAAAGGATAGAAGGTGAACACGATACTCATTTTAGTACCAATATGTTAAGAATAATATGAATAGTCAATAAATTCAATGACTATAAATATGTATGCTTGTATGAAGAAGTTGATGACCTTTTACTAAGATCAATATAGACTTTTTGGTTCATGGTTACCTATCAAATTTATTATGTTAATCCTTGTTTGTGTTATCATGTTTAATTCTTGATATTATCCATATTAACAAAATTTGAATCATATTTACACTTAAATAACTCTTGGTTAATCTTAGTTTCTTCCTATAACATGATCATTCACTTATGTCATGCTTCTGGTTAGCATGAATTCATTACACTATCTTACACAAACTAATAAAACTAGTTATCCTCATCCTTAACATGTTCTATTGAATCAGGAACCTTTTCTAACAAAACACTCTTCCAAGAATTGTACCTTCTATTTTCACAACATTCATGATAATTCTCATCCATGTAACAATATTTATTTTATCTCTGTTTCATGCAACACTATCTCTTTCATGAATGAGCTTACTCATGACAACTCTTATGACCAAAGTATTCTCTTCTTATGATGACACTCTCCTCTCTTATGTACCTTGACATATATATGATTAGTTACCTTTTAAACTAATATTAACATCAGCCTTGACCACTAATCACCTTTATATCAATGACCATTACACCTTTACTTGATGTACCTTTTTGACATCAATGCCAACAACATACCAACACTTTTTTTCTACTAAACAGATCTATATATTTTATTATAATAATATGATAATGAAGGTCGATAAAGAGAAATATATTATGTTACTAGGATTATAGTTGATAAAAAAAGTACAATGAAATTGAAAAACATTTCCTGTTTATAGTTTTTATGTTGCAAAAGGTGAGGAATTATATGCTTATTACTAAAAATCATGTTATTGTGAAAGTAGATCATTTGAGGTATGTAATTTATAAGCCTTATCTTTATCATGCATACATTATTTATGATGGTTTAGATAAATATGGTTCAATGAATCAAAACAATTGACATAAGCATAAATAGATAACCAACAAACATGAGGCAGATTAAAAAAACATTGACTATGGATTGAGGATTTAAATCACTATCTATATACTTTGATAAGACAAAAATTATTCAAGTAAATTTTCAACTTAACATTAAAAAAATTTATTAGTAAAAGAATGAACCTAAATAAAAGTAATAGCATACCTCAAATTAAAAAAATAGGACTAAACCAAAATAAAAATTAAATAGGATTAAACATTAAAATCAATAATTTAAAAAGGTAAAGAGGTTAATGACATAGAAATTAAATTTATATGTTATTAAAATATACATCCTTAGTGATATTATGGAGAGCGAGGAAGGAAAATGAAAAGTGGTGGATGATCTTCATCAATTTAAATTTTTTCTTGAGTGGGAAAACTAGAATGGTTTTATGGACACTATCCAAAATCCAAATCATAATATTTTGAGCAATAATGACTCCTCTAAAGTCAATGTGGGCCCACATGATGCTCTTCATGTGAATATCATGGTAGACAAAGGACTAAAAGAGATAGATTCCACTCAGCATCCAATTGATAAGCTTAAAAAATAATAGCAGATGAATGAATAACATTTCCCAAACTATATTGGGAAGATAGAGTAAAAGTAAAAATCCTGGTGAGCAAAGAAAAATTGAATATCTAGATTTTTTTGGTGGTGGAAAATAATGAGAATTTTTCTATTACTGATCTCATGGTGGAACTAGATGACATGTAATTTGGCTAGGGTGAATGGATTTTGGCAAAATATAAATTCATTTCATAACTAAACCAATTAAAAATGGAAACCTAAAGGACACCTAGAGGTTATTGCCTTATCTGGAGGGATTTTTTTAGTTAATTTATCTTTACAAGAAGATTGTATAAAGGTTATCTATGAAGGGCCTTGGCTCATGGGAAAAGTGAGCATGGCTATCAGGAGGTGTATGGTTAGTTAGAACCTCTACAACATAGTCATTGATGATTTCATAATGTGGGTCCTTCTCTTAGAAGTTTCTCTAGAATACTGGCACCCAAAATTATTCTAGGCATTTCCAAGGCATTAGTTCAACCTATCACCATTAACTTGGTAAAACTTTATTATAAAAGGATGGTCACAACCCAGGTGCATGGCTTCTTGGAAAAAGATAAGACACTAATTCATAGGATAAAATAAATTCTAAATATGGAGAATGGATGCAAAAATTTGTTTACGAGAACAAACCCATCATTTTCTCGCATTTTAATATTCCTAGCCAAATGCTAAAAGACTTTCTAAAGAAAAATTAGGTTCCTCCTACTCCCAAACACATGTGAGATCAAAAAGATAAACCAAGGATGGAATTAAAATATAATAAATTGTTAAGGATTGGAACACCTAAAGCTCCACCAAGTGTTCCAATTTCAAGTGATCAAAAAGGTATTTCTTACAAAAACTCCACTCCACTTGATCTATTTTTGATTCTGATTCCCTAGGTGACAAGGTGCCCCCCTCAAGAACCTCCCTAGACCACCTTCACCACCTATCCCTCTCCCTCTGCCAATAGATCCCCACTTTTATACCTAGTGGTGGTTCTCCCTCTCAAGTGCACTTCCCCCTAGGTGGATTGGGCCTTGCCCCTATATGTACTAATTTATACTTGCCCCACTAATTACACTAATTATCACTAATTTGACCTAAATATGATATTTATTAGAGAAAATAATTAATATCTTATTACCCATACTCCATTACTACATCCCACACAACCTTCATCCCATCTTAAAACTAAATAATCACCTCATTAAACCTCTAAAATATCATATTACCTACTAACCTACCCCTTAAACCTATTAGCTAATTTTAAATTCAAAAATATTCCAACTACCCACCAACCACCCTACACTAGCCTTCCCTAAATCCCTAACTATGGGGAGATTTCTATAATTGGATGATTCTAGAAATCTTCCCGAACTTAGCTCCTTCCTCTAGAATTTTCCTATTTTAGAAATTTCTATGGAATTAAAAATTCCATGGAATTTTCCTAACCATAGATATAAATGGCCCATATTTGAATTTAGCCCATAGATATTCCCCTCATTTTCTTATAAAACTAATCTGTCCCCCCACTCCCAAACCATCTATTGAGCTCAAATCAAAACCATGCTAAAATGACTCTATAAATCCTATAGCCAATCCATAATCAACCACTAAAGCATCCATTATCAAGCATTGTACATCAAGCTATCACTTTATCAATCTAAGTCTAATCACATGAATTTGAATCATGAAATGGATACATGAGAAGGTAAATATCATTGTAAGAATTCTCTACTAGTTCTAATTTATCTTTTCTATGCTTTCTTATTGGTGCCATCAAGTTTTGAGTTTTATTGTCATTTTGATAATATTTACTCGAACTTGAAATTTGATGCACATTTTGGAGACCACAATGGGACTGGGATGCTCCCATTTAATCAATTTTGCTTATTAGTGGTGTTTTTATATCTTGAAGGTTTGATTGGGTAAATAAAATCTCTGAAATTTTGAAATTTTGATGTGTTCCAAGTAAGTCACGATATTTCACTATTAGTCACAATATTGTAGTAGTGAGATTGTTGAAGGCAGTAGCAACATTACTAGTTAGCCACTAGGGGTTAGGTATTTTTTAGGGTTTTTGACAAACCCATGACTCTCTCAGTCATAGAATTTCCTTGTAAATAAAAATATTATCATTTTGAATAGTGGTATTGTCAAATATAATGGTTAGGTTCCAACTATAATGTGTGTGTCCTAACTCTCTATTACTATAGAAATGATGTCTATTATGGCTACTTATGTGTGTAGGTTTGAGATAAAATCCCTTAAGAAATAAAATATCCACACATTTTTGACAAACTTGGGACATTCCTAGTCACAAGATTGACCTGGTAGTCACAAAATCATCATTCTTAGTCATGGTATTGCATAAACATCAAGAACTGGTAAAACACTACCCTTATTTATTTTAATTTATCATTTTTAGGGTCCTCCAATTTTGGTTAACAAGGATAAAAATGTATGTAAGTGGTAAGTCAAAGTTTTTTTTTGTTGATAAGTGTTATCAAGCATTCCTCCACATAATCAATATTATCTCCATTTATATCTAAAGACAATACACTTAACAGGGGTATTTTCTATCCTACAGGGTATTGGTGAAACAAAAGAGAAAAAATATTGGCTGGAGATTCATCTTATAGGTTGGTTTAGCCCCTTTTTTTAATACCTCTACTCTCTCAATCATGGAGTTTCCCTACAACTAGCGAGATTGTCATTCTGAGTCATGACATTATAGTTTAGGCCAGTTTAAATTAGTGATAGGATTTTCTAGCATATTTTATCATCACATAATTGTATTTAAAACTAAATCCCTATAAATATTTTAATAGTCTTTTTTATTAATTCACATATATAGACTATTTTTCTTAGACACTACAATATTGCTACTTGATTTTTTCTACTAGTTATAGGTTTATTGATTTGAGTCATGGTTTTGTGGTTCATGACAAAACTAAAACTATCATTCTATATATAATAATAGGATTGTCATTTTTAGTAGAAAGATTTTCAGACATTCATATTTTTATGGTTAACTATCATGGTTAGTTAACATCTACAATCCCAAAACTCTCCTAGTCATGGTTTTGTCTCATAAGTCATAGTTTTGAACTATGCAGTTGCAATTTTTAAACCATTTTTGCATTAAATTTTGTCCCTCTTCATATCATTTTTTGAGATAATTTTTTTTGAATTTTGATTCAATCTAAGACTCCCATAAAGCATAAATTTCCTTTAGTGGTGAGGGGTTTCACCCCTCGACCCTACCCTATACCATGATAGAGAGCATGCTTGAGGCATTGCCCCTAGAACCCGTAAGGGGATTTACCCCTTCATCCTTAAAGGGGTTATTCCACTTGACCCCATTGGGGGAAACCACCCTCAGACCCTTACATCATGTCCCACTCACCCCAAAGAAGTTATAGAGCCAAACCATGATTTTTTAGGGGTGTTTTATTAAGGCATATTTTACTAACATCTTATTTTTTATAGGGATCATCTTTGATAAACATCATATTGTAGGACATATTTTGTGTCTAACCTTTTGTTTTGTATGTTATCTCTCTTGAGTGCCATATCTAACTACTAACCTGTGTGCTTACAGAATGCTATTCAAAGACCCCATTGTGGCACTTTTTCACATCATTTTTGTCTTATATATCATTTTTAATCATCTTGTTGTGTTTATATATATATATATATATATATATGTATTGGATTTTCCATTATATATACTTGTGTATGTGTGTTAACTTGAAAATAATTTACCATATTGTACCCATCACATAGAGATAATTAGATCAGTTAATTAATCATATCATGTGTTTGCCTATTTATTAAGCCCTTCCTTAGGATAACATGTGATGTAGAATTGACACCCATGTATGGTATTAGTATATAGGGGTTAGTTTTTTAGATTTCATCACTAGACATTAACTAAACTTCATTTTATATCAGAGTATAACAATAAGGGATAACTATCATTAGGCTAAGCAGTTAACCCTATATAGGTCATCCATGAAGGGAAAGAGTTAACTCTCTGAACTAGGTATTAGACAAAACCCTATATGGACTTGGGTCCCAATTTACCATCATGTATATTAGGGACTCCCTTATATCCTTATTCATACCTAGTACATGACCATTCAAACATAAATATTATTCTATTGTATGAATTAGGAACAACACTAAAGTGACCATCAAGTACAATCAAAGATGAAAGGGTTCGGTCAATTCTATAGTAGGTCATCAGCCTAAAGCCTCACTTGTGTATCCATTAGATGGTGTGGCCATTGTGTTACACTCCCATATAATTTATTAATTAGTGTTGTACTTGTGCATGATTGTTTGTGTGTTGTGATGAGACTCATTTTGTATTATAGATGAGTTGGCCACATCCATATTTTTTGTATGCATACCTTAGAAACCTATAGGATCACTTTCATCATCCCATAATCATTTCTTCATCTCATTATTTCATCTCATTATCATCTCCTCTTAACTATCCATACCATATCTTCACTTCCTATCATTTACCTTAGTCTACATCTTTTCCATTTCTTATCACTTTACATATTAATCCTAATATCATCCTTCTTGCTTAATAATTTTTATATTTTGACCAATATTTTGACCATCATATACACCCCCCCTAATCACACTATATCATCACATCATTCTACATAGTTAATCACACTATATTCACCCATTTTATCCTTATAACATCATAACTCATTATAATTTGTTTAACCACATAGTCCATCTTTCATAATATTCATCCATTCATCCATCTATCTTATCCTCATATTAACTCATCCCCTTGTATATATTGTCACCTTATACATCCTTTTACACATCCTGTACTACCTTGTCTTCATCCCATCTTAGTCATACTCCATCATCTTATGCATCATTTCCTAATCATCATCTTATATATCCTTTTCATTATCCCATCTCCTATCTTAGATTAGTCACACAATTTCACAATACCACCTCATCCATAATCAATCACACCTCACTTTGACCTTACCTTATCCATTAAACACACCCTAGTCTTAATCATTCCCATATCATTTTATTTACATCACCCCCTTACATATTTGATCATAATCCATCACCTATCCTAATCTCATATTGTCTCACCATCTACATTATATCCTAAGTCCACCTCATCCATATTCCTAAACATCCCTATACTATTTTGTCTAATTATCACCTTGTATGTCCTTGTTTTACCTTCTTGTACATAATTCATTCTCTTGTAGATCATTTTAATCACAAACTAACACTATACCCATACATCATTAGTCATACCCTAATCACATCCTAATCATACCCAATCATTCATATCTTATCTTAAATCCATACCCAATCACTTGTCTTGACCTTACCTTCATCACCTCATCTTATCGTAGTTGGTTTCTAGGTCACATATGGGTCTAAACCATCCAATTTTTATTCTCCATTTATCATTTCATAATCACCTATCATCATACTTATCCTTATTCTATTATCTTAATCACATTAATCACATAATCACCTACCATCCCATCTTGAGCAAAATTGGTCTAAGGTTTTGAGCTAGTCCTATCATCCCCATATCATTATAATACCCCAATCATCCTATTATTTTAATACCATCTTATCATCATAATCCACCTGATCAAGTCTCATATAGTAATCAATATCTTGTTATCATCTTTTCACTTTATCAGTTTCAATCTAACAAACCTATCAACTATCAATCATCCCTAGTCCAAATATCTTGCCTTATTCATAACTAACACCCATTATATCTTCCTATTGCTAGTTTTTAATTTAGGAACCCATAAAAATCCCTTAATCCTTTTCCTAGGCTAATAACTAGGCATCATTGATAGGTCATTAGCACTTATTGTACTATTAGTCTAAAATTAGATTATAACCTTTTATTCATTAGTCTCTCTCATCCATATCATTACCTATCATACTAGTTTGATCCTTTCAATCTATTTTGTGTAAGAACCTTATCCGATGATTATCATAAATACATCATCCATCATCTATCAACCATCATGCTATAAATAGACCCTAATTTCATTAACCAATACATAGCTTTCCATAAGGATGAGATCCTATTGATGTTCATTATGATGGGTATACCACTTTATAAAGGTGTTGATCCTATTTCACTCATTGCACCTCCCATTCATCCCTTTTAATGTGAATCCCATACCAATCATCCATTTTCTAGCCATAAACCACCATCCACCCATTTCCATACTAGAAAAAGGAATCCAATCTTGTCCATGTCAAATCTATCCACCCAATCATATCCATAACCATCTGATCATGAATCCAATGTTTCCATGTCTAAGTCACAACATGAATTGGGTCTTTACACTACACTTCCCATATCATTGAAAGACCTTTTCAAATAACTTTTTACCACTAACATGATGGTCTATCCACTTATCTAACATATTGATCTTACTAAGCCTATGCCATCTTGGTATAATGCAAACTAATATTCTCCATACCATCAAACTTGAGGGTATACCATTAATCAATGTTGAACTTTCCAAGATTTTATCTAGGAACTCATTAATCATGGTGATATAGTAATTAATTATGAACTAAATGCATCCACATCCTTAGATGAACAAAAACATGAATGCTAAAATTTCCTTCTCAATCATGATCAAGATGTTCTCTTTCTAAGCCAGGGTCAAGACACCACAACCATCCTACATGATCCCCCCATCCTTAAAAAATCCTCCATCACAACCAAGTCTATTTCCCATGACCCTAACCCCCTATCTCTCATAAGTCCTCCATGACCCTATCATTATCTAACTCATCATTTAACCATCATCTCCCTCTCACCCATCACCTCAAATACCGCTTATTGAGAGGTTAATAGTGAACAATGTGTCAAAAAATAGCATAATTATATCTTGTGCATCAGATTTAGCTCTAAATTTGGAATTTGATTTCTTATCTTCTATATGATAATGTTTAATACCCATATCCAAATCAAATTCCTCATCAAAATTGTCATTCCTCATTGATGCTAATAATGCCTATCTTTTAGAGGATATCTATAATCCAGATATCTTTGATTCATTACTAGGCATATCTTTTGATCCTATTCAAAATGATGATGTCATAAATGAGTTCTTACCACCTTTATCTATCAAAAATTGTTAGAGTGAGTTTGATACTCCTTTGGATGCATCCACAATAGCTAGTTATAGTGATCCTTTTGTTGATATTGAGGAGATTTTCTTCAATTTCAAATTTGGGTCTCTTAGGAAGCTCTATGAAGACTATGTTACCCCATCACCACTCAATTATCTCATCATTAAATCACCACCATATTCATCCATCATGGACCCTTTTCTCCCTATCAACATCATTTAGTCACTTCCCTCTATAAGGATGAATAGGAGCATGCATCATTAGACCCTTCCTTAATTAATATAATATGTACCACAAATACAAAGGTCCAAGACAATATTCCAAATGTCATAAATCATAGTGAAGTAATCTTTGATCCCATTAGTTAAAATCAATAAAAATCAAATCATTAGCCTAATCTAAAAGCATATCTCCCTAGTGAAGGCTGTAAACTATCACTAGGAGACTATCAAAGTCAAAATAATCATTGTAAATGAAGTCAAAGATAAATATCCCATGGTGAAGCCCAAAATTAGGAACCAAAAGGAAATAAAATCCAAATTTAGACAAATTCTCAAAATCATATGTTTGATAATCCACCAAATACTTGGATCAAACATGTACCACAAATTCAAAGTGTCTTGGATATGACACCAAATAAATGAAGCATGCTCCACATCTCCAACAATGTATGTGACTGCTAATCCTAATCCTCCATCACCCATCACCCCATAATATCACAATCCTATCCTTCATTTTAGTCCTAATCATCCATCACCCATCACACCATCATATCTTGATCCTATCATCCATTCAATTCCCATACATCAAAATTAATATTTAATCAAATCCATACCCCACATCACTGACTTGAGCAACATTATCTCTCCTAGGGGTAATGATGATACCTAGTATAGATATTTAGAGGGGTCACCATCAAGAATCAATAAAGGCCACCATGACATACATGTATGTAGCATCCATCATAGAACCAATGTTAGCTAACTTCTCCATCCAACATCAATATCTTGAATCTTTCCTATCACCAACAAATCAAGATGCCTATTAAAATTTAAAAAAAATCATTCATCCAATGGTGAAAACTATCTTTTGGCAAATAGGGTAAGTTCCATGATGAAAATTAGTTTCCAGCATCATGGTAAAATAATTTATTATTTACATTATTCCTCAACACTTGGGGGAAAATTCATTGATTTCATACCCTCATCCATTCATCCTACTTATCACATCCCTTTTCCACCTTGTATATATCCCTCAACCCATCATACCCCATCATACCCCATCATGTCCTCCATCCTATCTCTCGTCCCTTCCCATCTTGACCTTTGTGAGGAAGTGAAAGATGCCTTGAAAATTATCCCTAAAGCATCTTAGTATATCCTATAATGGACACTTGGGTAAATAAACATATAGTTCCTTTATGATGTCATCATTAGTAACCTCTTGTCCATTTATCTTCATTCCTTATCATCATCCTTTGTCATCTCATCCATCATCCCTCCATCCTTCTCTTGGTTTCTAAGTTTGGTATTTTGTTTTCTAGTAACCCTATTTGTATAGTATATATACATATCCCAAAAATTCCTAAAAATTAAAAAAATGTCAAAAATCATAAAATTTGAAAAATCCATGGTGTCTTGTCTTATCCCCAATATCCTAGTTGCATCCATATCCATCCATCTCCTATCTTCCTATTCATCCCATCTTTTGATATCACATTTAAGTTTTGGAACCTTATCTAAGTGGTCACCCACCATTTCATCATCTTATTGGCCATGCCTTATTAACATACATCACCTTTTCAAAGACTTTAATTTGGCACCCATCAATTTCTACCAAGGCCTTTTCATATGTGGCACCCATCCAGCTACGCTTTGAAAGTATGAAATGTACTTGATCCCATCACTATATTATTAAGGCCTTTTAATATTTAGCACCCATATAACTACCCTTTACCAGTATGAAAGTTACTTGATCCACTCACTATCCTTATCATTGCCTATTCATGTCTAGCACCCATCCAATCACTTTTGCTAGAATGAAAGGTATTTGATCCCATCATCATTTCCTAGTCTCCTTACTAAATTAGATCCTTACAAGGCCTTGTTTATTATTAATAGTTGGCCATCACTTATCTAATCACCATCATTAGCCACTTTTCAATTTGATTTCAAGAACAAGTCAGTATTTAAAGACCTTATCATGTCATCCATCCTTATATTCTCAACTAGGGAAAACATCTTAAATTCATTCTAATCATCATCATCCTATCCAAATCCAAGTCTATCTTCTATCCACATCACATCATGATTATCCTAATCTATCCCATCATCCAATCACCCATCCTATCATTAGAAAAGACATTATGACACTGCAAGTAGATACTTTTGTGTGTGTTACTTATTTTTTATATTTGTTTTATTTGTCTCATGTTTGTCATGTCTAATTTTGTCTGTTGGTTAATGAACAAGGATTAAATGAGGACACTAAAAGTTCCCTTGAGGATGTATAGCTCATAATTTTCCCATACACTTTGGTATTATGTCCTCTTGTTCATATCTATATAATGAGGCATCTTGTCAAGTGATATATTTTATTGAATTCATTAGACTATGATGATATTTATGACATTATGATGGCTTGATCACAATCACCATCATCATTCCTCTAATCATCTCATCATCCTTAATCTAATCCTCTTGACTCATCCAACTAACATCCCATATTTTATCTTTATAATCTTCATTTTATCAATCATATCCTTCACTTACTAACAAGTCTAACCATCCTCATCATTTTCACTTTCTAATAAATAATCATCAATCATTGCCATCATCTCCTAGTCAAAGCTACATCATCCTAAGGTCTTTTTAGACTATGTAGGTAGCACTTAGCCATGTGTCAATGTATAAGGATAACTTGAGAATTATATTTATCATATATCCTCATCCCAAAATCCTTTGGTCACTTCATCATATTGATTATTCTCTATCATCACATACATCATCTTGATTGATTTAAATTTGAGATATACCCATCCTTAACATTAATCTTATCATCATTCTTACCCTAGCCAATAGATCTACCTTGCATGCATTATTTCTTAGATACATCTAAATCTTGTGGCCTTTTAATCATATCATCATTTTTTCATGGTTGATTCCCCCTTGGGATGTGTCGATAACTATAAAACCCATCATATTTATTCTCTTTGCATGTGTCCTTACTAGGGGCATCATTATGAATTCATAGCTCATTGATCAATGTTGACCTAGCTATACCCATCCTTAACATTAATCTTATCATCAATCTTATCCTAGCCAATATATCTCCCTTTCATTCATTATTTCTTGGGATACATCTAAATCTTGTGGCCTTTTAATCATATCATCATTTTGTCATGGTTGATTCCCCCTTGGGATGTGTTGATAACTATAACACCCATCATATTTATTCTCTTTGCATGTGTCCTTACTAGGGGCATCATTATCAATTTGTAGCTCATTTCTCAAGTTTTACCTCATCTTATTCATCTTTTATCCCACATCTAGCATCCCATCTCCTCATATATCCATCTCATCTCACCCATCTTTTATTCTTTTGAGTGGCCATCCAACTCATTCTACCCTACTTTTCCCATTGATGGGTCATCATATCCATCCACTAAAATTCATCTATGACATGGTTTTTATTTGAAATACCATTACACATTCCACTTCACTCCACTCAAAATTCCCTTTAAAATAGGGACAAAATGTATGCACTAATTTATGCTCATCTCACTTATTACACTAACTATCATTATTTTTACCTAAATCTCCTATTTCATATCTAAAATAACTAATATCCTATTACCCATTCCTACATCCCACACAACCTTTATCCCATCCTAAAACCAATTAATTACTTCTTTAAACCTCTAAAATATCCTATTACCTAATAACCTACCCCTTAAACCTACTTACCAATTTTAAATTCAAAAATATTCCAACTACCCACCCACCAGCCTACACTAGCCTTCCCTAAATCCCTAAACCCTATGGGGAGATTTATATAATTGGAGGATTCTATAAATCTTCCCCAATTTATCCCCTTTATAATTTTCATATTCTAGAGATTTCCATGGAATTAAAAATTCCATGGATATTTCCTCACCATAGATGTAAATGGCCCAAATTTGAATTTGGACCATATATTTTCACCCCATTTTCTTATAAAACTAAGCTCTCCCCCCACTCTCAAACCATCTATTGAGCTCATACCAAAACCATGCCAAAATTATTCTATAAATCCTATAGGCAATCCATAATCAACCACCAAAGCATGCAACATCAAGCTATAACTTTCTCAATATGAGTCTAATCACATATATTTAAATCCTAGAATGGAGGCATGAGAATGTAAAGAGAATGGTAAGAATTTTCTACTATTTAATCTGAGTCTAATCACATGTATTTAAATCCTAGAATGGAGGCATGAGATGGTAAAGAGCATGGTAAGAATGTTCTACTAGTTCTAATTTATCTTCTTTATCCTTTCCTATTGGTGCCATCAACTTTTGATTTTTATTGTCATTTTGATAATATTTGATGAGCTTGAAATTTGGTGCACATCCCCTCTTCTGAACCACTTCTCACCCCCTCTAAACCTATTCTTATACTAAATCCCTCTCCTTCCATTGTAATGATCCCTAAATCCCCTTCCCCCTTCTCCCCCCCATAGTCCCTTAACCTATTTTCTCCCCCTTTATCTCTATAGGATCTCTCTTTAGGTTTTGATTGGAATTTTAATCTTAGAACCTTCTTATAGATAACTCAAACTTTGGTTCATAAAAACCCTCTTTTTGCTGCCTTGAATTGACAAAATAGGCCACTTTTTGAGGATGCATTAATTTATGCTCTTATAAAGATACCTGAGCCTTTCAAAGATAAGGTAAAATTCTCTACGATTAAATATACAACCTTGGATGTGATCCAAGAAGAATGGTTTAGTAGAAATTCCAATATTAGAAAAGGAAGCAAGAAAACCAATATTGGAGTTGTCCCAAAACCAGTGAGTAGGTCACTAGGAATATAGAAAAGGCTAAATTTTTTACAAAGGGTTCCCAACAAACCCTCAAAATAAACCAAGATAAAAAATGAAAATCCTAATATGGAATGTTATAGGGTTAAATAACCCTAGGAAGTAGAGGACCCTATGCAACCTTAAGAAAAAACTAACCCTATAGTTCTTATCGAAGAAACTAAAATGTTTTAGAATGATTTAAGATCATGTGTTGATAAAGTTTGGAGGAAATCTCATGTAATAACATCAGATTCTAAAGGCACCTTAAGGGGTCTTGTGGTATTTTTTAATCCATAAAAATTTTAAGGAAACCTTCTTTGGAAGACTAGTGATCATAAATCTATTATTTTTAAAGACTTAGATAGTAATGAGGAATGGATGTTATCTAATGTTTATGCCCCAAACATCAAAAATACCAAAAATAATTTATGGGAAGGCCTAGTTTATTTCTAAAGGACCTATTAAAGATGGAACTTGATAGTATTTAGTTAATTTAATACCCTTCTTAGCCTTGGGGACAAAACAGGGGGACTAATAAATCTCATGAAAAGTATGATGGATTTTAATGATTTCATATCAAAAGTGGGGCTTGTGGATGTGGACCTAAATGTCAACCCATGCACATGATCTAATCAAATAACTGGAAATAATTTTATTTAGCTCCACCTTGATCGAGCTATGATATCCTTAAATTGGGAAATCTAATTCACCAAAATACTCTCTTCCCTACCTAGAATCAACGTGGATCATAATCCTTTGATATTTAAAGGTGAAAAAATATCAAAACAAAAAATAACCCTTTTAGATTTAAAATAATGTGGTTTCATCACCTAAATATAATAAAATCCTTAAATTAATGATGAAAATAACTATTCTTAGGCTATTCCATGTTTATTTTAATAAAAAATCTAATTTTCCTCAATGTAAAGCTAAAAATTTGGAACAAAGAAGTCTTTGGTGATATCTTCCTATAAAAAAGGGGCATTGGTGGGGGAACTAATGACAATTGAAGAAATATCATCTCTAGAAGGAAATAATGAACTAACCTATCAAAGGGAAAAATAATATTTGTGCCAATTTCACAAACTTGAGGCAAGGGAAGAAGCCTACTAAAGACAAAAGTTCAAGTGTACTTGGTTGAAGGAAGGGGATAGGAACACTGAGTTCTTTCATCACTCAGAAAATAAACTTTAGAACATGAAAATAATTACTTAGTTTAAAATGGGTAATGGGAATATTAATAAAAAAGATGAGGAGATATTCTAGCATATGATAAATTTCTTCAAAAATCTTCTCATAGAAAAAGGCTCTCTTGATAAACAACTAGTGGACAACACTTTGAATAACTTCAACAAAGTTATATCTAATTATGAAAATACTTCCCTTACTAAAATACCAATAGAAGAGGAGGTAATAAATGTATTTTTGTGATGGAGGGATTCAAATCCCCATGGCTTGATGGCTTCCCCCTATTTCTTCCAAAAAATGGGATATTGTTAAAACTAAGGTTAAGGTAGTAGCTAGGGAGTTATTTCAATCTAGAACCATATTAAAGAATTAATAATTATTTCTTTTTTTTAAATCCAAAAAATCTAGGATCAAACAATCTACAATATTTTTGCCCTATCAGTCTTTGTAATACCATACACAATATTTGATCAATCATATTAGTGAAGAGAATGCAACACCTCTTGGATAAAGTCATTGGGGAACAACATTGAGCATTTGTGAATAAAATACAAATAATGGATAGAATATTTTTAGTGAATTAATCCATTCATTCCATCTCTAAATCCCAATTATAATGAATTCTCCTTAAACTGGACATGAATAAAACATAAGATTGAATCTCTTAGAAAATTTTAATCAAGATCCTGGAAAATTTTGGTTTCAATAAAGACCTAAGGAAAACTATTTGAAATTTCATATCTACTCCCAAATTTTCCTTAATATTGAATGGAGTAACAAAATTATTCTTATCAACTTTAAAATGAATTTGATAGGTGGACCCTCTTTCCCTCTATCTCTTCATCATCATGGCAGAAACCTTGGGGAGGAGTTTTCTAAAATCCCTCACATAGGGCCTAGTTAAAGGAATCTTAGTTACACTCAATATTGAACCTATCACCCATGAGAAATTTATAAATGATATGATAATTTTATGGGAATATTTTATGGAGGAAGATAAAAAACTAAAATCTATTCTAAAAAGTTATGAATCTGTCTCAAACCAATGCATAAATTTTTACAAGAGCTCTTTCTTCTTCATTAATCCTTAGTTATCTTATAGAAAAATATTTCAAGAATATTGAAATGTCAGGTGAGTTAACTACCAATAAATTATTTGGTCATTCCACTATTTTAAGGTAAAATTTATTTTAAACTCTATAACCCCCTTATTTATAGAATTCAAATAAAACTTGTAGTGTGGAAGGGACACCTCATTCAGGGAGACAAATTTTAGATGCTCAAAGCCTCAATCTAGATTATCTAAGTATATATAATGTTAGTATTATATATACCCAAAAATTTGGTATATAAAATAGAAAAAATTCAAAATAATTTATGATGGAGGGGCACTAAGGATCAATTTACATTTCACTTAGTCTATTTGGAGAAAACATGTCTTCCTAAGGCAAATGGAGCATTAGGCCTTAAAAGAATTAAGTACATGAACATGGAACTACTAGTAAAAATGGGATGGGAAATTATGAAATAATATAGATAATGGGATATAATTATCAATTCCAAATACTTGGAAGGGCTTGAGGTAGACTGCTTTCTATGGGAAGAAGGCCCAAAGGATGGTTCTACATTTTGGAAAGCCATCAATAACTGTAAGGATATTCTTCTAAAAGGAATAAAATAGAAAATAATAAATGGGGATAGAATATAATTTTGGGAAGATGTTTGGATGACCACCATCCCATCTCCTCATAAGGTACTTGGTCCAACTTATATGTGGGTTTCAAATAAAGATGGTTATCCAAAGTCAAAGATTATTGGGATGTGAAAGAAGGCTTGAAGAGTTGGAAAGTCATTACCATAAAAGGATGCACTAATAAAGAATCATAAGTGATTAAAATATCAAATCTCCCATCAAATAGGTTCATATGCCTATATTCCCTAAAGAATATCATTTTATATGGGAATTTGAAGACAACAATATGCACTCGATGTCCTCAAGTTACACCATTAATATGAATCTAGAAGATGAACAAAACTAATATAAATCTTTATGAATAAAACACTTAAATCCCATGGTTAACTTTTTCTTTTGGATGACATCCCAAGAGAAGATCCTAACTATAGATAACCTAGTAAAAAGAAGACTCATTATCCCTAGTTGATGCCCTATATGCATGAATTTTGAGGACTTGGTTCATCATATTTTTATAAATTGTACATTCAATTTGAGATTATTTTATTGGTTATTAAACAAATTCAACCTCTCATGGGTTAAATTAGACAATGTGTTTGACATCATTAAGCAATGGGAACCCCCCTAGAATATCTCATCCCTAAAATTCCTATAGAATTTGGTTCTCCCACATTAGTTTTAGAGTGTTTGGAAATCCTATAATGATAGCCTATTTAAAAATATAAGGGACTAGAAAAAGGGTTTTTCCTCTAACTATGCCATGCCTTCATTGAGAATTCAAGAGCTTTCCCTCCCACTGACATAAATCTAGGACCTGCCTCAGCACAACTAATATTTATGAATTGGGAGGTGGTATAGAATATAAGGTCCTCATCTAAATATATAATTCATTAAAACATAAGGTGGAAGATTCCCCCTAAAGGTTGGGTTAAATTTTACTTTGATAAATCCTTAAAAGGAAACCTAGGACCTATGAACAAGGGAGGAAACATTAGGAATTCATAGGGAAAGTTGATTCCCACCTATGCAAACCCCATGGAAACACAAAATAATCATTTAGTTGAAGCTAAGGTGTTATTATGGGGCATCCATATTACCTCTAGCCTTAATATGGAAACAATTATTATGGAGGGGGACTCCATCAATATCCTCAATTCCCTTGAAGGAAATATACCCCCCTCCCATACAATAAAATACATAAATGATGATGTTAATTAGATTTTGAGGGATATGACACAATTATACATTGTTCACACTTACCATGAAGGGAATGGAATGGTAGATCTGCTTGCTAATATAGGATTAGTTATCCCTTTTTTAAACAACTAACATGTAGGATTCCATACCCTTAAAAACTTCCCATCAACCATACAAAATGAATGCACCTTAGGATAGGATGATGATTGGGAAACCACATGCTCAAACCATACTCCTCATGTAATTGATTTTAAATATAATGATCCATCATTATTTAAATGAGAGGAGAATTTATTGCACAAGGTAGGAGTAAGCATGCCCTTTCAATTATTTTTCAAAATGTTAACACAAAGCTATATCAAGACTTGCTAAATTTCATCCTTGACTTGATAAGTACTATGGAGATGGGGGTGATAGGGATAGATAGGACTTAACTTCATACTCAAATGTTTTATGTATGAAGAAAGTGTGGAAAAAGATCTATCAAGGAAGGCTTACTAAATTTATGCTGAGGATAACTAAACATGATGCAGGTGTGGTGAGATAATTAATTATCAGATGAAATAAGAGGGTCATGGAGCTAAGAGGAGTCAAAATCTTAGTTATAGAGGAGTTTACTAGAGAATATACATGTATGTCATGTGATGGATTAAAGGTTTATAAAGACCAATAAAAAAATCAAGAGCTGTTATAGAGGTTCTTCTACACCAATGAATTCATCAAAATAGATAAAAGGGGTTCCCCCATGCCAATCTCCCTTGCCAATGGCCTGAAGTATGCCCATAAGTTATGAAGTAATTTATGCTTGAAGGTAATAACACCCTAATATTTCCTCATTAATTATTATTATTAAATCACTTTTAGGGGTGTAAAATTAGCTTCCCCTTTTATCTCCTCATGTCCATGGAGAGCACTACTCTTTCCAATTAAATAAATGATGCAAACCTCATCTTTTACAAAGGCCTCATATTGATTATAGTTAAGCATAGAAAAACCTTATAGGGAACGGAGGTTCTTCTATAGGAGTCCTCTACTAAGGAGGACTCCAATGAGGAAGACCCTACCTATAGATCTAACCATCTATTATTCCTCCATTTTTTCCCTTTATCCAAAACATCTACTAAAGACTCTCCCCTAAAACTCATTATCCTTAAACCTAAACCAATCCTAATAGATGAGACTACCTCTAAGAAATTCATCGATAAAGGAAAAACACACATGATAGAGGAGATCAAATATAACAAAGAGAAGTTTGAAAATTTAAAAGTAAGCTTCACAAAGCTAGGATGAATCTGGTAGACCTTATATAACATTAGAACATTGTTAATAAATAAGTGGCCAAAATAATAAAATCCTTTTCCCATTTTATTAAGGTATATAGGACCCTCATGAAACATCACATGATGGTGGTAGAGACCCCCTCTCCAAATATCCCCTACATTACCCCCCACCAAGAGTACCCTAGAGCAAGAACAGGTATAAAAGAGACCTTGGATGATCCTACCCATGGATGATGCGAAAGCACCAGAGAAAGAATAAGGGATATAATTTCAAAGAGAAAATAGGGTGTGTAGGAGAAAAATATTGAAGATGTGAAGGAACCAATAGAGGGATCTTCCCTTCTTGAATATATTTTTGTTTATCTATCTATTATTTTTCCTTCTACAGGGATAGTTAGTTTCTATTATTTCATCCCATGGGGCTTGATACATTTTTATAATTTTTAAATATGGTTCCTAGTCCCTATAAAACCAAGTCATTTACCTTATCAAATAAAAAATGTAAAGCTAAATAAAAATAACAACATACATAAAATTAAATAAATAGGGCCAACCTAGAATCAAAACAAATATTAAAAAATAAAATAGCTTTTCATTGCATCATAAATAAAACTAAACAGGTCATTTCATTTGTTTAGATTGGTGGCTAAGGGTTAAAGGGGTCCCTCACTTGTATAATAGGTAACCTCAAAAATTACATAGATAAAGGTGTACCATTGGATGTAAGGTTAATAAACCAAGGTAAACATGGTAATTATGATGAACAATGTCAAAAAATTATATTACATATATTGCACATGGAGAGGAAACCTCATGACAAAAAAACCATACTAAGCAAGACAATAGAGGAAAAAATAAAAAAATTAACTTGGCATATTAAAACGTACATAGAAAATGATCATTAAGAGTGGGATGGGGAGATAAAATTGACATCCATGCAACATCACCCTTGTAATCCAATTTTACCTTTGAAAATAAAATCTATATACACATAATATTTTCAAAATTTATCAATTATTGATGTTTTATATCTTTCCAAAACCCATCCAGTCTCAATCTCTCTAAGTGCACACATTAAGGGGTGCATCAGGAAAGGGGTGGTAAACCATTAGTGATTCATAGGATTGTTTTCCTTTATTACCACTTGTTATCAATACAACTAGATCCCAAAAACATTTACCTAAGCTTGGCCTCCTCTTTTTCACCCTCCTCAAGTCATTTTACACCTTCATTAGCCCTTCCCTAGCCTATAATCCTTTTTGATGATTTACATTACACTATCAGCCCCATTGACATTGTACTCTTATTAATAAAACTTATTAGGGTCTATGTTGGCCTATGAAAAACATAGATTGAGGCCTAATTTATTTTTATCAATAATGATACTAGGTTTTTTGGTTCGACCTTGTGAACCTAAAATTCTAGAAAGGACTAGGGTTAAATCTCCCTATATAAACACATACATTTCACCATTATTAGAGAGAAAACAAGATTTAATTATTCATTTTTCACTTTTTAATGAATTTCTCTTCCACCATTCTACTTGAGAAGTCTCATCTTAGGGTTTATACTTGGAAAATAATCTTATCTTGTGGAAAATTCTTGGATGCTTTGGCCTTTCTTAGTGATCTTTACAAAACACAAAAACCTCTTACGAAGCAGATTTGGCTAAGGGAAATATTGAGTCTCAATGGGTTAATATTAAAGGTAAGTATATCTAACTTTGATAATCTCTTTATTAGATATAAGTAACATAATTAATGGATTTTGAATATATTTCTCTCTCCATACATAATGGTTTTACCTATGCATAGCTTAAATATGACTCTCTTATTCATGTTTACTAACCACCATTTTGTGCCACAAGCTTTAATGAGCACTATGTTAGACTTTAATTTACTTATTATTAGTTTAGTGAATATGAAACCATCCTAGCTAAGGTTATTATGTGGTTTTTATTGACTGGAGGCTTTAGAACCTTCCCTAGTGATATTTTTGTGGTAAGAGATCCCTTAGTTAGGTTTAGTGGATCCATCTTTGTCATGACCCAAAATATATAATGTATCCACAATCATAAGTTTAATTAGTATTTATTTTCTCTAAGCTAGGATTGATATATAGATCTACGACATTTACCATTGCATACATTATGGTGAACCTAATGTGAATCTAACCCTTGTATGTTTTATTTCATGTTATAATTTTTGTCATTTTATTATATTTTTCCATATTTGTTATACTATATAAAACCATTTGATATAGTTATAAATTTTGTGCATAGGTTTAACACACAGTCACATCAAAATCACTATTCATTTTGTGCATATATTCATTAACTACATGTTACCGGATCAAATAGGTCCACATAATAATCTTTTTCTAGTTTCATATTAGCACAAAGAGTTGAACATGTCAAATTTGTTGTATTATTATTTCTCTTAGCATGTAGGTCAATAAACACTATCAAACAAGTTAACCATGTTCTTTATTCTTCATCAACACATAGGGTTTTGTAGTACTTGGTCGAACTAGTCAACCCAGTTTATAGATTTTGAAATAAATAGTTAGGGCACTTGAACATAAAATTTATAATATCAACCATATTCAAGCCCACCAAGGTTACTCTCTTTCCTCTCTCTATCATTTTAGTATTTATTTCAATTCTGTTTTTCAAAAGTTAGTAATATTCAAAACTGGAACGCTACAACTAACCATGTCAACCTGGTGGACCTAGTTCTATACTCCATCTTCTATCTGAGAAACATAGTCAACCTATTTAACTTTGTTATTAAATATCTTTCTTATACATAATAGTAGTGACCCATTTGACTCTGTTCTTTACTATTTACATATAGTGTTACTTGAATTGACATCGTATTAATCTCAATCAAGGAATTAACAACTATTTGCTAGAAATTAATTCACATTTACTCTTCAACTATTTACATGCTTAGAGTAACTCACATAGTCTAAATAGGTGGTTTTTAAAATTACCATTTATTTACACTATTTTAATATTTTTCACACACTAATAAATCACATAGCATTGAAAACTTATTAAAACACTTGTCTTCCAAAGGCTTAGCTACTTGGATTCCATCACCAAGGGGTAGTCAAATTGGTTTTTTGGCCATGTATAAATACATGGTTAATGGTATATATTAGCAAAGCACCTAACACACTTAATGTTGTGTGATTGTGAAGTGAGGGGTAGGCCCTAATACCAAGCCAGTACCATTGCCAACACATATCCCTTTCAACCCAAATTTTCTAAAACCATCCATAGATTACCTTATACTTTCCTATTTCAGCCAAGTCTCCTATCATATTTTAACCAACACTTTCTAATAATCTAATAACACTTAAGGTCACAACTTATTTATCATTTAATTTTCATTTGGTTGCTTACTCTTTGATCATTTCATGCTATATTTTAAAAACGTGTATTAACCAATATTAGTGTACGGTTTTGTGATATGTGACCCACTTGGATCACTCACATTGATCCAATTGTTTGTGTGTTTAATTTCACTCTTGATTCACTTATCTTTCAAAATTTTCCCCTATTTTATAATTATGTCATTTTGGTTGGTACAACCTATTATAGTTATTTACACCTCCTATCTATAGTACATAGTTGACCAACATAATCATGTATCTTATTTTTCTCTTCTCAACCTCTGTCCAACAATACATAGTCAACCCATATGACTCTATACTCTTCCCAACCTATGTCTCCACAATACTCTATCGACCCAATAGACTTTATACTTGTTGAATAACCTTTTTCTTCTATCTGGAAAACTTATTTCTCTATCCCTAATCTCTCTTTACTTTTAATCATGTTCTTTTCATCAAGCATCATGAAATACCCTATCAAAATCTTCTTGGACAACCTGATTCCATTTAGACACTATATAGGGTATTCTTTTCTCCCTTTATTTACCTCTCAAGAGGACCCTTACTCTTGGATCATTTCTTCCGCTCCTTCATCTATGGATTGTAACATGGTTCAAATAAGACCTCAAGATGAAATTAGTAGATCCAATCCCTTTTTTACCTATTAAGACAATTCCCATATTCAAACATATCAACACAATGTGGAAGTAATTGCCAAAAGTCTATCCAATAACCCCACGAGTAATCCATCTCTTAATAATCCTGTTTTTAATACCAATTTGGGTATTCCTCCTACAAACACTAACCCACAAATTGATATAAACCAAATTATTGCATAGATATTGAAATAAATAAATATAATGTAGAATCTATCACCTCCCAAATGATGCAATTACAACATCATTTGATCAATATGGCTAATCAATCTCTAGTTCTAATCCCTCAAAATAATCAAATTTTTATTCCTCCACCTCTTATAAATTCCTTTAGAAATGATATTCCCCAACCTATAATGAATAACATGATGCTTGAGCCTTTAGTTCCTTTCATGATCTCCATTGAAATTGGTAATATATCTCCAACACTTAAGTATGTGGGACTAAATATTAGTCATCTTTTTGTAAGGCATTTAAAAATATTTATAAATAGTAGATCCAAAGTAATACTTTCACCTCCACTAAACTTCTAGTTAAAATCTTTATTGGTGATGTATTGGAATGGTACAATTAACTTCCCAACATTATATCTAGAAATGAGAGGATTTAGTCAATCCTCTAGTCAAAAATTTTCAAAACAATGACCTTCCCACAAAATTTATTATCCATTTCATCAATGCTAAGTAATATCCCATTGAATCAGATAATGATTTTATCAAATGATGGAAATATTTGGCCCACAAGGCCAACCATAACATGATAGATGAATTTTTTTTAAAACTCTTTATAACTACTTTGTCTCCTCTTCAATTTAATGTTCAAATTTGGCCCCTCAAAATATTAACAAAGCTCTTGACCAAGCCAATCATGATGACTTATTAATGAAGTAATTTGAACCCAATACCAAATTCCTTAAGGCATATTTTCAAACTTATACTAACACAATCAATAAAAATACTCATCAAACCAAACCAGTAGTTGTCAAGGCTGACAATCCACCATATTCTCCCATACAATTAACTATGAAGCAAATTAAACAATTTTTAGCTCCCTCTAAACCATTTACTTATCCCAAAAGTCCTCCTAAATGGTATGAACCTAATCAATTTTTTTGGTTCCACATAGACATTGGTCATTCCCATAAAACCTATAGAGTTATTACCAATTTGATGTCTCCTTTACACTTGGTGATTCCATCAATCATGAAACCATGGTCCAACTCTATCATCAAGAGTACACCATTACTTCTAAAAAATTACAATCTCTCAAATCTTCTTCTTCTAATCACCAAAAATGCTTTTCCACATATAGTACTCAACAAAGTAGTAAGGATGTTTGTGTCATTGATGATTACTATGACTAATACTAAAACAAATCTCAATATTTCCTAATACTACAATAAATCTCAATATGGTCATAATCAATACATCTTATACATAATGAATTATCATCACATACTAGCTCACAAAGATCCTGTCACCAAACCTAAGAATCCATATTTAGAAAAGAAAATTCTCAAAGATACTACAACCACACATCTAGCTTTGAAAGCTAACAAGGAACCATCTCCTTCTTATGAACCACTAACTACTTCCATTCCTTTAACATATACCTTACCTTCTAAACCTTGCACTGGTTCTTCTTCTAAATCCTTTCAGAACTTATAAGAAGAGATAAGCTCCATGCCTTGTCAGATTCCTCTTATAGAGTTAGTTAGTACATCCCCTTATCATTTCAAGTTCCTCATGTAAAAATTTAAAGAAATTGAAGATCCATCTTCGATAGAAAAACCACCCTTTCCCGAGTCTCAACCTACTAACATGCATACCATTGAATCTATTTGTCCTTCTTCCAAACCTTACATTGAATTATTTTAAGAATATATGATAATTGATGAGATATTTTTTCATGTTGATGATCCAACCCTATTCATTAGAATAGTCATTAATACCACCCTTATTCATAAATATTTAGCTGATGAAGGGTTCAATATTAATGTGACATCTTTGTGGTTCATCCAATAACTTTTCTATACTAAAATCATCTTAAGTAGACCCACCTAACATATCACAGATTTAATAAAACTAATAAAAATACACTTGGTTATATAAGGTCCCATACTCTCTTATTTAACTATAAAAACTCCATTTCCCATAATAAGTAGATACAAAAAAATTGTATAATTCAAACTCTTACGCATTTATCTTTCAACATATTTAAATCATTTAAATCAAAATTATCATTCATGCTTTGTCTGTTAATAAGAGAAAATATAACTAATCACAACCATTTTTACCATATTTGGGTTTCAACCAAAGCATCTAATAACACTTAGTCAAATGAAAACATAAATTTAACACCTATTCAAAAACCTTCTCAGGTATCGATGGTAATTTCCTCAATTTGATGGATTAAGGTTATAACATCACTCATCCAAGTAATTAATTTTTTATGTAAATGAACTCATAAGAACTCATATACATAGTCCCTATACATATACACAAGATATATGTACATAGTTCACCTAGACAGTCCTAAATAAATATTAGAAATGTTCATCACTTAACTTAGCCATATAACATTATTAGTTCACTAATATTTATATTTTTATAAAGCTCAAAATTATCCTACATTTGAATTATTCATCTACCCATAATTGGGTAATACCAAGTGATTATTTATAAGATCATAACTCTATATATAATATATTATGGGTAATTAAGATTCCAAAATTGAGCCTCAAAGCAAAACTAAGATTCAAACCTAGTCATATAATAATACTATCCTCAAACTGTAATACACATAGTTTTATTTAAATGACTTCACACACACACACACACACACACACATGAATAAAGTCTTATTTATTTTTTATAATTTCTCAAACATGTATATATAATGCTAAAAAAATTATATCCATAATTATAAATGAACATATTGTTTAATAGATTGAATAAATCACCAATACATATACAATTGAGTCTACTTTCCAAACACCCCATGGAGTATATATAAACCTAGTTAACATATCATATCAACCAAACTATATATATACCCTATAGAATAAAATTGAATTTTGAATAGTGAATTTGAATTTCGAAAGAAGGATAGGATAATTTATAAAGCCTTTTATTTCATAGTAAAGACTTACTATGTAGCCCTAACCATCCTAATTTACCCTAGGTTGGATATAGGGTTCTATGGAGGCCAAGTCCTCCATAGGGCCCTATATACATCCCAATGTAAATTTACCCTCACCATTACAATATAATAAATATTAATTATCAATTTGAAAACCTACTCATAAAATATATCTCACACACAGGTATTTAATTACAAAATTGACCTATTAAAATGTATGATTGATGAAGAATGTTGAGCCTATATCCATGACAATTCCTTCCTCTTCCCATTCTCCACCTTCTATCTTCTTCCTTTCTGAATGTTGTGAGTCTTCAGCCATCATCATTTACAACCCCCATCTCTCCTTTATCTAATTTTTTTTATTCTATATTTATTTGACTACCCATCTTCTTTAGTTGATTAAACTCCTAATTTTTGCATGCCTATATAGCTTAAGTATTCACAGTCCACTTCCATGCATATGAAACAAAAACCCATGATTTGCTCCCAAATCCATGCTTAACTCAAGTCAATGAATTATTAGTGAAGTAATCATTCTTGATATTTTTTCCAAAAATCCCTAATTAACCATATTATAATACCTTAACAAATATTTATGCTTATGAATTAAAAAACCCATCCTTGACCACCTTATTCACTTAAATCACCACCTTAGGTTTATAATTCATTCAAGACTTTAAACTATCCATTTAACTAATGTATTTACCTTGCAATGACTAACATAATTAAATCATATAACTTAGACAATACAACTATGCAATACGAGACTTATAGCTTAGGGTTTATGTTAAATTCTATCCACTAACATAAATATGCATTACAATGATTTATATAATCTTTTATAAATTAAAATTAATATATCCATTTATATATGAATTAAAATAGTCAGTTAATTAAATACAACCTATTTAAAAACAATGTTATTATTATACTAATAATATTTAATTATTATTATTATTATTATTATCTATATTTTATATCTCAAATAATGATTATGAAATTCATCAAGAGATAATAATGTTTTACTATATAGCCAAATCTAATAAGAAAATAATATAAGTAAACACAACGAAATTCATTTGTTAAGCCAAATAAAATAAGTTATGTAAGATCATAAATCATAGTGAAATCACACATAAAATCACATGATCATCAAAATTAATCAAGATTATACTAGAAAGCATACTAACAATCATCTAAATAAAAATTACACAAAACATTCTATGCTATCCATATCAAAAAATTGCAAAACATGATATGCTAAGTGGTGTGTGCAAGGGTTTCCAAATTCACTCTTTGTCAACCCACAATGTCTCCATCTAACCACCCTCTTCGATGTTACTCTCCCTCCATCATGATTTGAGGGAATAATCTATCCTACATCCACCTCATGCTAATGAAGGCAGTTATCTCATAACATCATGATATTCATAAAATGATGTTGTATAATAATCAAACATGATATCAAAGTACAAAATATAAATGTACTGCTAAATCATAATGTCTAATCATGTAAATTAAATAACACAAACTATCCCATAATCAACATAAGTCATCAAGCTTAATCAAATATTAGTTACTCAACTATTCAATTATAAGAATCCATATATTAGAAAATTTATTTAGCTTAGATATAAATCAAGGTGTGACATCCTTTCTCCCTAAATTTGGTCATCATATCAATGATATTTATTTAAATACAAGTTATGAATTTAAAACATTATTTATTAGAAAATAATAATCAGTAATAAATCAAGCAAACAATTGTCAAAACAACCTATAAAACTCATCATAGTCCTCCCAAGTGGCACTATCCTAAGATTATTGTTCCCACAAGACCTTGCACTATGACATTTATTATTCAAATGAAGTTTGTGAGTGGAAATTAATCTTACAGGTTCTACCATGACCACCATAGGATCCATAACCTATAAAGCATTCTACACCAACACATGTAAAGGATCAGCTATATGCTTTTTAATATATGACACATGGAAAACATTATAAAAAATAGATAGAGCTGGTGGCAATGTAATCATATACACTACAAGTTTTATCACTTCTAAATTTTTTTGGTGAAAGTTTCATTGACTTCTTAAATTTTATTGAGATTTTATAAGGCTTAACTAATAGAAACACTTTATCACCAATACAAAACTACCTATTTGTTCTCTTTAGATTTGCATAAATTTTTTATCTATTGTTGGCCTTGGCCAACCTCTTCCTAATTATCTTAAATTTATCTTCCATTTTTGAAAGCATCTTAAGTCCAAAGATACCCTATCTTCCAACTTATCCCAACTGATTGGTGTTCTCCACCTCCTTTCGTACAATGCCTCAAATGGTGCCATATTCAATGATGATTGGTATGAGTTGATAATTTAAACTTAATCTATGGAAGATACTCTTCCTATTTGTATTGTTGATCCATGCAACACATATGAAGGAGATCCTCTAAAATCTAATTTACTCAATCTATCTATTCATCAATTAATGGGTGATATGTAGTGCTAAAGTTCAAATGAGTACCCATAAATGAATTTGGAGTCAAATAAAATATAGAATTAATATTTAGATGACAATCCATAATGATATTTTATAGAAAACCATGAAACCAACACTTATTCTATGAATGTCTTCACAAGAGTAGGTGCATCATTATTCAAATTGCCTAGTATAAAATGAGCTACTTTGGTTAATTTATCAACTACTACCAATATCATGTCATTTCTAATATGTGATAAAGGTAACCCTTGGAAATAATACATATTAATCACCTACCACTTCCAGTCTAATATGTAATGTGGATATAATAATCTCATCAGATGCACATGTTCATCTTTCACATGATAGCATTCTAGACAATGAGACAAAAAATCTATTGCATCTCTCTTGATTCCTTTCTATAAATAGAATGGTCTAAGCTTAGCCATGAGCTTGGTTACTCATATATGTCATTAATAAAGGGTATTGTTCAATTCATTTAGCACTATTATCCTCCAATTATTTTTTCAGGTACACACACTCTATTGTTGTACCTTAAAAGACCATCACTCTCTATTCTAAATCCCTTATACCTAGGATTTTGAGAATTCTCAGTGAACACTTTCTTGACTTGATCATATAATTCATATCATGGTGAGAATTTGATCACTTGATATTTGAAAGTAATCCTAGTATTATCAATGATTGTTATGTACCTTTCATAACATAGAGTGTCAGCTACTTTATTATCTTTACCTTTGATATAGTTAATATCAAAATCATAGTCAAATAAGAACTCTAACCATCACCTTTGATGAGAATTTAGATTTGGTTGGGTGAAAATGTACTTGAGTCCCAAGTTATCAGTCTTAAGCTCAAATGGTTTTCCCAACATATAATGTCACTAAACTTGTAAAACATGTAAAATTACCATGAAGGCTTCAGTTTCTTATATTCATATACTACTACTGAACCATCCTATATAAGAAATCCTCTAATTCCATCCCCAAATGCATCTATGATCACTAATAATTGATTATTAGGATCAAAAAATCTTAGCAGTGGTGTTGAAGTAAGCCTTATTTTCAATTATTGAAAGGCTACCACACACTTATCTGACCAGATGAAACTCTAATTCTTTTATTGAAAAGAGTTAATTAGATTAACTATCTTATAAATATTTAGAATGAATTTCCTATAATAACCTACTAATCCCATGAAACTTATTACCTCATGCACATTATTTTGTGCTATCTACTCCATGATAGCTCTTATAATTATTTTATCAACTAAAATACCATCCATAAAGATAATATGTCCTAGATACTACACCTTCTTCTGGAAAAATACACACTTAGACAACTTGCCAAATTTGATCTTTGACTCATTCCCATATTGTATCGACCATGAATTTACCATTATTCTAAGACTTTTAGACAATTTAATAAGCACTCTAGGAGCAATGAAACATTTTCTAACTCTTGTATTAATTAAAATAGAAATTGGATAATTGAATAAATTAGCTAACATTTCTATGGGCAAATCTTGATAGTCAACCTATCAATTATGAAAAATTGCATGAATTTTCTATTTAAATGTACCTTGATGATAAGTTGAACCCTTTTTTTATTTATCTTGATGACAATCTATAGAAAAATGGTCACATATATAAAAGAAGCAACCTCCAACCAGTCCTTTCTTCTCAATCTATTGGTTTCCCTTGAAACCACCCCTGAAATCATTACCAAGCTTCTTGTTCCTTAAACCACTATTGAAATTAGCATTCTGATTCCTAAACTAACTCATGGAATCTCCACTCCTATAATTCTCAGTATTCTTCTTGAAAGTTGGTTTAGAACTTCCAAATTTATTTTAAACTTATCTCTGACTTGGGCAAGAAATTTTAGTTTCTACTCTTTCTTAATCTCCTTTTTGAACACCTGATCTATGGTAGATTGACCATGCAAATATACTTCACTGATTATTTAGGGTTTCAATCCCATGATGAATTTATTTATTTTGAACCTCTCATCTACCTGATACTAAGGTACATACTTAATAATCTTGGGGAATTACTCCCAATATTCATTGACTAATAAATCCCCTTGATTAAGATTATAAAAATCTGTAAGATTTTGGTTGAATTACAAATGTTTAACTCATCTTGGCCTTAAAATTGTCACAAACTATTCCTAAATAATGGTGTTTAAGTCAAGAATCATCTTAAGCTTCTTATTTTTTCACCAATTCATTGCTTCACCAATAAGCTAATAATCTCCCTAGACTACTTTGGTGACTTCAGAATATTTTTGAATCTTGAATTACTTCTCCATTTCTATTAGCCACACTTCAACTCCATCCCCTAATATAGTTCCAATCAATCTTGGGTGGATTCACCCTTTTCATATCATGTGCTAACTATGAAGCTAATCGAGCTCTCACATCCTATGGAACCTCCTCATGCCTTAGCTCTTGAATATGTTCTTGATCATTAGAATGTTTTTTAGGTTCTCCCTAAGTATTCTCCTCTTTATGGCCATGGTCTTCTTATTCCTGGGTTGTGATTCTAACCCTAGTCTATTGTATGGTTGTAAGGATTTGGTCCAAATTAGTAGATTGTTTAGTTCTAAACTAATTTAGATCTGTAGGGGCTTTAGTATTTGAATTACCCGCACCTCTTATTATAACACACACCTTTGTTCTTCTCATATTAGAAGAATAATTTTTGTGTTAGTAGACACATCAATTCCTAGTGTTTGAGCCTCATCTCTAATACCATATTGTAATAAATCCACCAGGTTTTTACCATAATATTGAAATAATTTAAAAAAAAATTAAATACTTATATTCAACACATAGATTTCACCATGATAAATACTAAAAATTCATATTTAACTAACTACATTAATTTAGTTAACCAACAAGGTTATAATGAATACACTTAGATAAGGATCATCATGTACAAATATAAAAATCATTAAGAAACTGAATAACCATAATCATTACATTTCAAAGTAAATGAAATAGTACAAGTTTAACCATAGATGATATAGTGTTACATCCTTTACTATAAGAATTACAATGCATAAATATTAAAATTTCAAAAATACATAAAATATAGCAAATGATTAAAAATTATACAAAGCTCCTTTGAGAAGAGTCTCCTTGACTCAAGTATCAATATGTAATATCAATTATAGTCTAAAGTATAGTAATTTAGATGGGAGTGAGAACATCATCCAAGAACTTTTACACACCAAAAATGAACCATAGATCCCTCATACTATCTCCCAAATAAGGGGATGGCCCTCCCTTTATGGATGGGTAATGATGGTGCAAGAATATAGAGTAACAAATCAAAACCCATATGTTGAAGATATCTAATTCATAATGTGTACCATAAATAAATCCATTTTAATATGATATCACATAAATATGAAAACTGTATCAACATATGAAATGGCAATGTTTACCAAACATTACTTTGGCCTAAGTTTTCTATAATAAATGATATCTAGGATCAATCAAATTCATACACACTACTTGATCAAAATTTTCCTTATATTGATGGCAATAACTAATCCAATGGGATCCTTCCACTACTTAATTAAGGTCATGAATGGGATATTAGGTAAAAATAAACAATAATATTAAAAACCAAAAGATTCATTCTTAATATTTCATTTAGCTATAAAAATACATTAAATCTTGAAATATCACAATAATTCATTTAATCTATCAAATGAAGTGAATGAAATCCAATAATCTAATTTATTATAAATAATAAACAAAATACAAAAATAGTCATCAATATAACACACCATGTAGGTAATAAATATGTAGACTACTAGTTCCTTTATCCATTAAGTAAATTATAATATTATTTCTTCACAAAATAATATTATAACCCTAGCTAATAAATTGTTCATATTCTGCATATAACAATAACTAGTCCTTACATACAATTGTGTTCTATATTTAAACTCATAAATATGATTAATTCTTTATGTTTAAATAATATAATGCTTTTATAAACACCAATATAATCAAATATCCATCATTTTTTATTATAACAATTATAACACAATTGAATGTATACACACACACGCACACACATTCTTATAATTATGTTATACATATGTCATTTATATAGAACACTACTAAGGTGATATCCACCATCTTTTTCCTTAGTGTGTAATGTATATGTGAAGAATATAGTTAATTTAAAACAAATCCCCATAACCTCTTATTTAACTTCAAAAACTCCATTTCACATAATAAGTAGTTACACAGAATAATATATAATTCAAACTCTTTCTTATTTATATTTCATCATATTTCATCATTTTAATCAAAATTATCATTCATGGTTTTTCTATTCATAAAAGCAAATATAACTAATCAAAACCATTTTTACCCTATTCAGGTTTCAACCAAAGCATCTAGTAACAATAAATCAAATGAAAACATAAATTTAACACCTAGTCAAATAACTTCTTAGGTATCGATGGTAATTTCCATGATTTAGGCCGATTAATGCAAACTCATAACTCATACAAGTAATCAAATTGTTATGAAAATTAACCTTTATGAATTTATATACATAGTTCCTATAAATTTATGCAATATATATGTACACAATTCAACTCTATAGTCCCATATAAATATTAGAAATGTTCATCATTTAACTCAGCCATATAACATTTTTAGTTCACTAATATTTATATTTTTATAAAACCAAAAAGTATCCTACAATTGAACTATTCACCTACCCATATCTGGGTAAGAGCAAGTGATTATGTAAAAGATATTCACTATGTATATAATATATTGTGGGTAATTAGGATTCCAAAATTGAGCCTTAAAGGCCAACTAAGATTCAAACCTAGTCATATAACAATACTATCCTTTAACTTTAATAAACACAATTTTATTTAAATGACTTAACAAATATAGACACACACACACACACAATCATATTTAAGTTTAGTCAATTATCATATATATATATATATATATATATATATTCATAATCAACTATCGAACTTAAATATGATTTTTTTTTTGTGTGTTTGTGTGTGTGTGTGTGTGTGTGTGTGTGTGTGTGTGTGTGTGTGTGTGTGTGTGTGTGTGTGTGTGTGTGTGTGTGTGTGTGTGTGTGTGTGTGTGTGTGTGTGTGTGTGTGTGTGTGTGTGTGTGTGTGGGTGTGTGTGTGTGTGTGTGTGTGTGTGTGTGTGTGTGTGTGTGTGTGTGTGTACGTGTGCACGCGTGTGCGCATGCATGTGCACGTGTGTGTGCAAATATAGTCATATTTATTTTTGACAATTTATCACACATGTATATTTTGGGTTCACATATATACTATATATATATATATATTATATGTTCAATTAATTTTGATTCTATATAAATGTTATACTCATATATATATATATATTATATATATATAAATTCATATCACTAAAAAACTTATATCCTTAACTACAAATGAATGAATTATTTAATAGATTGAATAAATAATGTAGACATATACAATTGACTCTATTTTCCAAATACACCATGGAATATATTTATACTTCTATATTTATTCCACTACCCATCTTATTCAGTCGATTTAACTCCTAATTTTTGTATGCCCATATAGCTTAACTACTTATAGTCCACTTCCAAGTATACACATAAAATCCCCATGATTTCCTCACAAATCCTTGCTTAACTCAAGTCAACTAATTATTATTGAACTAATCATTCTCAATGCTTCTTTCCAAAAATCCCTAATGAACCATATTACAATGCCTTAACAAATCCACAAGCTTATGATTTAAAAAAACCATCCTCAACCACCTTATTAACTTAAGTCACCACATTATGTTTATAATTCATGCAATACTTTAAATTAACTATTTAACCAATGTATTTCCCATGTAACGACTAACACAAAGAAATCATATAACTTAGACAATGTAACTATACAATATAATACTTAGAGCTTATTGTTCACACTAAATGTCATCCACTAATATATACACTAATTAGAATGATTTATATAACATTTATTAATTAAGATTAATATATATATATTGAAATAATTAGTTAATCAAATACAATATGTTTAAAAATAATGTTGTTATAATAATAATATTTAATTACTATTATCTATATCTTTTAGCTCAAATAATGATTATAGTATTTTTCAAGACATCATAATGTTTTACTATTTATCCAAATATAATAAGGCAATGATATAAGTAAACACAACCAAATTCATTTGTTAAACCAAACAAGATAAGTTACATAAGACCAAAAAACATAGTGAAATCACTCAAACAATCACACGATCAATCAATATTATACCATAAAGCATACTAATAATCATCTAAATAAAAATTACACAAAACATGTTATGCTATCCATATCAAATAATTATGAAAAATGATATGCTAAGTGGTGTGTAAAAGGGTTTTTAGATTCTCTATTTGTCAACCCTCAAATTCTCCATCTAACCACCCTATTAAGTGATAATCTCCCTCTATCACGATCTAAGGGAAGAATATGTCCTACATCCACTTCATGCCAATGAAGCTAGCCTGCCCATAACATCATTATATTTATAAAATAAATATCTATAATAATAAAAAATGATCTCAAAGTACATAATATAAAAGTACCACTAAATAATAACATCTAAACATGTAAATTAAGAAACACAAACTATTCCATAATAAACATAAGTCATCAATCTTAATAAAATATTAGTTAATTAATAAACTATAATAATCCATAGATTAAACAAGTTATTTAGCTTATAGATAAATTAGGATGTGACAAAAAATAAAACTGAACAAAATGCTCAAAAAGTAAGGGATGATCTCAAAAAATGGAAGGTTTGAAAATTTTATTTTTCTTTATGAAAATTAATATTTTTTAAAAATAATTAAATAAGTGCTAATGTTTTATGATTTATTTTATGCATTAGTTTTAAGTTTAACTTATTCTTATTTGTTGTGTTTGAGATAAATTTGTTGATGGGTAGTATTTACCTTTCATATGAATATTTGTTAACGTAAAAAAAATTATAACCATATGAGGGATTTGATGCTTTCATAGACCATAAAAATTATATTGAAGGATTTTTTAAATAATGGGTATAAATTGTTAGCTCAAAATTTCACCATGGTTGGGAGCTTTTCCAACCATGAAGAGGGTGAATTTTTCCTCTCCATTTTTGTAAGGGCTCCCAACCATGGTAATAAAAAAAATTCACCATGGTTGAAATCCCTCATAACAATGGAGAGGGAAAAAATTAACCTTCCAATAAAGAAAATATTCTCCTTTTTATGATTGGCAGGGCTCTCATCCATGGTGAGGACAAAACAAAAATTCTCACTATTTGGGAGCCCTCTAAACCATGAAGAGGAATGTTTTTGTTTTTCATCTCTATGATTGGGATCCCTCCCAACCATGATGAGAAAAAACATTTTCACCATGGTTGGGAACCTTTTTAACCATGGTGAGATTAAACCAAATTCTAACCATAATTGTGAGCCCTCTCATTCATGGCGAGAATAAAAAAATCTCTGCATGGTTTAGAAGCCTCCCAAATAATGGGTTAAAATTTTTCCCTCTCTATGGTTGGGAAACCTCCCAAACATGGGGGTGTCAAAACATTTTATACATTGAACATGAGGAGGCTAAAATTATCCCTCCACATCAAAAGGTTTAAATTTCCTTCCATATGAGAATGCTAGCATTTCTTATGCCCCTTTTCATATTTAGGACTTATAAGGTCACATTGGTTACAAATTTTTAGTGAATAACATCTCACAAAATTTGATTTACAAACATTATACACAACTCCTTATAATAAATTTTATTCCCTTTTCATGTTTAGGAATAACAAAGTCAAATCATTTTTAACATTTTAGAAAATAATATCACAAAAGCTAATTTTCAATCATTGTACAAAAGTCATATTTTTGATTAAATAATATAAATTATAGCATTGATAACTAAACCATATCTCAAGTATATGTTTCAATTATTATCCTTATAAATATAAATATTCATATCTTTTATAAAAATTAACTTTGAATATAATTTATTTTAATTTTGTTTTCTTGATTTAAATGATTACAAGGAAAGACCTAAAAAGAAAATACAAAAAAATGTTGTTGATGGGGACAATGAGGAAATAGAATATAGGTTACTTTCACTACTTTAATATAATTAAATTAAAATATTTATTAGTGGATTCAATACATATTATGACTAGAGAATCATGGTTTATAAAAATTTGTCAACTAAAAAATATTCATCATGATATATATTTGCATTTATTAACAAAGTCAAATGAATACAATACCATTGTGATTATTATTTCATGCACAAAGGGGGAAATAAAATATGAACCTGTATTTCAAACTAAGTCATTTATTAATACACAAAAATTTGAGTCCCTAAGAGAGGTGATATTATCCTACAACTTCTCACCTAACAGGGTGTATATACCAAGAGATGATATCAAAACATCATGTGAAACATATGGGTTTCTGTCAATAGATTGGAAAATATTGATAAAAGTGGTCTCATAGGGAATGATTTTTTTTTAAATTTGATTAAGATTAATTGAAAATAAATACATGATTTTGGTGATAAAACATCATTCATGATTCATTTTATGAATGTGTTTTATAAGATATTTACAGTTGAAACTAAAAAACAATTGTTAAAGCTAAAAACAACTCATATGAAATACATTGTACAATACATTACTATTATCAATAACAAAAAATCAACTATTTATAAGATGAAATTATATGAAGATATAAGAATCGAGGAATAAATAAAAAAGAGTGATAAGACAATAAATTTTTTTAAGGATTAGTTCATAGGAGGGCCAAAATATATTTTTGAGGTGGATGTTGATATTTGTAACATAGTACCACATATAGTAGGCATTTTCCCTATGAAACACTCTATAGTAAGATATTTGATGATTTATTTCATTGCAATGACTAAAGTCTCTACTAGGGATGTTTCATTAATCCCTTATGTTTAGATAAAGGATGCAGATGGGAAAATGGTTGTAGACAATGAAAAAACAATATGGGATCATAGTGTTGACATTGGAACTCTAGACCAATGAACTCTATACCCAATAAAGATAATACTTTATTGATGATCAAAATTATATCTACACTAACTAAAATATTATCAATAAATTATAGTATGATAATTGTATAGAGGTTAGGTAAAAGTTAAACATGATAAATGCCAGATTTTAAAAAAAAAACACCTTCATCAATATTTTTTGATATTTTTAGACAATATAATGATTTAAATGAAAATAATAATGTATCATCTTTCATTTATATAATATGTGTAGACACCTAAATTTCATTATGTGTCTAAATTCACCTAAAATCCATTTAATAATTCTTCTTAAAATAATTCATCATATCTCCCTCTAAATTCAAATAATTGAATAAGTTAAATTAGTCAATTATGCACACTTTAAATTCTTATATTAAATAAAAAATATAGATTTTACACCTCATCTAACATCTTATACCTTTTTCTCCCTCATCCCAAATAAACCCACAACTTTCTCAACCTCTTATGAATCATCCCATAAGTTGTCAATAAGTTTTTCTTATTATTATTAACTTAGCTAACCAATCCCATGCTTATCTAAATTATTTTAAATGGTATTCATCCTCATTGGTGAGGACTCTATAGACACTATTGATTATTTGGATCATTTAATAAACCCAAATAATCCTCCATTGTTGGATATTCCTCCAAAACTCTATAAATAAACTTGACAACCTTTATTTACAAGAGTCATGAAGAATCCTAAATCCTAGAATTGGAATCTTGACTTATGCTAATGAAGTTATATGAACAAGTGAATCCAAGTGAATCAAATAATATACAAAACTCTTTTTGCACCAAAATGCTACCCATTATCCTTTACATTGAAAGAATGACCACCACATTTTCAAAGAATAAATCAAGTTTACATCGCAATGGAGAAAGCTTGCAAATTTGAAGTATAGGTCTATGTTTTATGTCTTCATTATTTTTTTCCCTCACTTAAGTTTTATTTATCTTATATTAAGATTAGTTCATTTCTTATCACTTCTAAATTTAGTTCACATATTTATGGCATGCACAATGGGATCTTCCCTCCTCTTTTTCATCTGTGGATAATCATATTTGCATTTAGGAATCATTTTTCATTTGGTTTTTATTATTTGTCTTTATATATGCATTTAATCTTGTCTTTTTGAGGCTAATATAAGCTACAAAGAATTATTAGAATTTTTTAATTTGACTGTGTACACCCACTATGTAATAATGAATTTGGAAGCATCAATAGTGAAATTTTAGTTCTTAGTAGTAAAATTGTTCAAATACATAGAAAATTAATTTTAGTAGAACCTGTGTTTTCTATTTTGTGTTTACAGGTTTAGTAGTGAATTCATTTTGAAATGATGAATTCATATTTCTCTGTAGTGAATTCATCTTTTTGTGTATCGAAATCATTATTTATGGTAGATAAATCATCATATAGGGAAATGAAATCATTCTATAAGCATGAATTTGTTTATATTTTCTTTTCATATTCTATCTTTTTCTTGTTTTTGTTTTATCACAAGTTCACTTTCCTGTCCTTTTATGTAATTATGAATTTTTATCAGATAAGTAGTCTTTGCTTTGTTTTTGTGGTTTTTTATTATTTTATTTTAGGTTAACTTGATCTAAGCCTAATTAAACATTCCAACCATTTTTATTCAAAATACTTGTCAAAGATAATTAATAAAAAGGATAAACAAAAAATGAATTTCTTTTGATAGTGTTTTTAATCTTGCTTTTCAATGTTTTTAGTAATTACATCACATTTTATTTTAGTATTTTGTTTTTTATTTTGGAAAATGCATATGATCTTCTCTTGATGTGACATTGGTGAAAATACTCAAGAATCAGAAACATTTCCATAATTTTTTGTGTTACCTAAGCAGTGCTCACATATACTCTTTCCTTGACATCATATTGGTGATAACACTCAAAAATCAAAAATAGATATATACTTTATATTTTATGTTTTAAGGGATATATTGACCATGGATTTAAATACCATGTAGTAAGCTAAACTTTGTTTACCAATGGGGCACATAAATCAAAATCCAACTATTTCAATTAACTAAATAGTTATGTGTTTTAAGCACATCATGATGTGAGGGGATTTCATGCTCCAATACCTAGGGTTTCAATAGTTACCTCAAAATATGATATTAGTGATTGTAAACACAATAAGACCCCTAAAAATATGTTGGGAACTTTGGGACAAGACCCAATAGTGTGTGTTTTCTTTATCTATTTCTTCTATGGTTTTCCCATAGATAATCTGGTTCAAACCTTAAGCCTAGGATAACCTATTTTTCCATTTGACTTTGGTGCATATTTTGAGGTTAGAATCAATAATATATCTTCTACAGACCCTTAAAATTAAACTTAGTAGGCCATGGGAATGATAATATCATTCATGGTTAGTACCTTGAAATATTAGGCCGTAGTTACAAGTATGAATGTCTCAGTGACATTGGAAGGCCCAATAGTTGTTCACAATGCTCATCCTAGTTTTTCACCATTTATGTGAAAATTATTAAATATTTAGAGTAGACATTTTGTTTGTTGTTTCCTTGTGTCTACCACATGCTAAAAAATAATTGTTTAAAAACTAGTTCTTTTTAGTTTACATGTTATCCTAAAAATCATAACTTTCTCTTTAAAAACTCAAAAGCATTTAATTGACAATAAAAATTTTAGTCAATTTTATATTTTAGTATTTTTTGTATCGTCACCTATTTCAAGAAGCATGGCTATGTGGAAAAATAAATCTAAATAATCCATATTTTAACTAAGGGTTTTATACAACTAATTTTGATTCAAACACATATTTAAATCAATGTCAAATCAACTATCAAACAAATTCAAAATCTAATTTTGGATATGTATTCATCCTCAAAAATCAATAAATTAAATCCAAACAAAGTTTACCAATTAACCAATTCAACCAAACATCACTCAATTAATTTCAAACTTGAATACTAATTCATATTTACCCATAAACCAACATTAGTATTTCACTTTAGGGAAAACATCAAATCAATTTATAAGATATGATAGCCAAAATAATTTTCCAAATTTTATGTCATCTAAATATCAAATTCCACCAAACACAAATCAAAATATGTTTGTAGATCCATATGGTTTGAATTGTAACATCAATATAAATAAATTTTTTGGTTGACCTTTGTTGAGTTCAACATGCCCCATTTTCAATAAAATGGGTACAAAACTAGGGACCATATAAAATTTTGGGTCATTTGCCCTAGGACATACTTTATCATTGATTCCACATGATAAAAAACCCTTTGTGTGACTTTAAAAGTTTAAAACATCATGTTTGTCCATGACAAATATTAATGGGTACCTTTTAAAATGTTTCGTTAATGTCTAGTTCATTGGTTTTATAATGATATAATTCATTTAAAAATACTCTTGAAAGGGGTTAAAATTCAAAAAAATAAGGTATTTTCCCTAAGACATAATAAAAATTACTTATTTAAGGTTTTCAAATCATGGTATTACTTTGGCTATGTGGAAAATCATATTCAATACTATGATGTACCTTAATTTTAAGATTTTTTTTTAAAAAAAGGGTCCAAGTTAGATTCCATAATTAAGGTTTATGAATTTAGACTTGACCCTTTTCTTTATAATGTAATTTTTTAACTTTCACATTTTTTGCCTTTATACAGAAACCTAATGCCAAATCAACCTCAATTAACACATGATAGTATCAAATACATTGGTTACTCAATAATATAAAATTTTGTACTTAGCCACGTACATTTTAGCTTTTAAATATAGTCATGACCCAATGTCCCAATCAAAATGTGCCACTTGGAACTTAATCATCACATTTCAAGTTCAAAAAGAAGTTACAAAAGGTCTATAACCCAACGATCCAATCATAACATGCCACTTGGCACTCAATCATGGTCTTCTAAGGATTGTGTAATTTTATCAAGTCTTAAAACTCATAAACCCAATGATTATATGCCACTTTTATTTCAATCACTACATTTTATCTTGCAAATAAGAGCTACCCAATCATGGCATAGCACATGGTACCCAATCACAACCTTTTAGGACCTCAATTGCTTTCAAAAGTCTTACAACAAATCAATCCAATCACATCATGCCACTTGGAACGTAGTCATGCCCTTCTCACCACCATAGCTAATGTGTGATGTTTAATATCCCAAATGTTATGATTACATGAAATGATGAAACTTGACAACTAGTCACTTAAATATTGAATATATAGATGCCACATAGAGGCCACCTGGTAGCTATAAAAAATAGATTGATTACATGTGGACCCATTACCTCATGGTAATTTCATGATCGATGAAAAATATGAAACTAAATGAAGAATTATCTAATCAAAAAATGGCTTGTGGCTAATTGTCATTGTAATAGGCTCCATCAAAAGTTTCATATAACAAAGCTACATGATAACATGAGTCAATGAAAGCTAGTCACTTAGAAATATAGTAGAGGTCCAGAGGCTATATCAACCCAAAAGTATAGGTTAATCCATGCAACATCAAAATTAATATCAATTAAACTAGAAGGTGATACTTGGTAGAATATCACATAATCTATTTGGATAGCCTAAAATTCAAAATAAAAGGCTAAAGTACGCGAAAAGCCCCTCGAGTGTTGACCACATGTCAAGTGAGGTACCTAGGTGGCACATAACTATCTAAAAATTCTTATTGATGGTGTGAATTAAATGTTAATGGGGATCACTTTAGTGGTTACAAAGCTGAGTCACTTTAGGTAAAAGTCATGCCTATAATAAAGGGCCATATGGACAAGCTAAAAGTAGTGATTGAATAATTTCCAAAAGTGGATTTTTGAAGCTATTAGAACACAATTGAAGAGTCACCTAAGATTTAAGTCAAAACAAGTTAAATATACTTTCCATTTATGACTCATATCTTTCATCTCAAATTCTAAAAAATCCAAAGTTTAAAGGTTATTGTCTCAAGGCATTACATTCACTTTCAATTGTTATCTACTGAATAACTCCACATTGTTCTTTGTTATTTGATAATGACTTTTGTGTATTCTTTCATGACTAAAGAAATCCATGAGCTCATTGATTATAAAATTTAGAAACCATGGCCAAAGTTAGAGCATACAGATCTATCAAGCTAAAACAAGTTCCATTCCTCTATTAATATGGAACAAACATCATCTTCTAAGACACTAATTTCAATTCTATTACACTATATGCTAAAGATAAGCATTATAATGATTTATTCTACCTTTTGGAAAAGACTATAAATAGAGATAATGATGATGGAGGATCTGGTGATGTAGAAGATAGGTCAGATATCTTGGCACTCAAGTCTATAGGATCACACAAGGCTACATCTAATCTAGAGGTCCTCCCCTTTGTAGACTTAGTCTACCAAATGTTTCTCCAATCTAAGTGTGTTGATAATATGATCAAGTCTTTTAATTTGGGTAATGACATTGATTTCATATCTAGGATAGCCTTTCAATCTTATTATTATCTACCCAAACCAAAGATTGCTTCTAATTAATAAAATATCACCCAATGGCTTAAAAAACATAACATAAGGGAAGCTTTGAGGGATTGGGCAGAAAATAAGGGGAGGTTTGTTTAAAAATCTAAGATCAACTAGATCCCCATCACCCAAATCAAAAAAGGGGTAATAATGGTGATGGCTATGATGAATAGGATGTATGGGGCCAAAGAAACATGCCATGTAGATGAGAAGTGGGTTCCACTTCTATCCATGATCATAAATGATGCCCAAACTTACCGTTTTGGTGAAATCATAGCCTAAAACTTGGTAGCTCATATTAGGAAGGTCATGGCCAACTAGGGAGGTAAATTATATATGATGTCCTACCTAGTAGATGCCATCTATGCTACCCAAAGTTTAACCTAATTCTCCAATTGGGATCCCAACCTAAAGTGGACCATGATTCATGTATTCTCAAAGGTAATAATATACAAGTATAAGTAGGAGATGTGGGCCATTGTCAAGCATTTCTATCTAGTAGTTTATAGGATCATCCATGAGAGGTTATGCCCAAGATATCAAAATAAATTAGAACAACACTCAACACCCTAAGATCATATTGGTATTATTCAAATGACACATTAATAAGGTTAGTATAAGTTAAGATATCCCCCTTTATATTGCCTACCACAATTCTAGACAAGCTAGTTGAAAAAGTGATTGCCTTCCCACTATTCACATGGGTAGATGGACTATGCAAAAATAATAAAAGAGGATTAGTTCATCCTTAATCATCCAAAATTAACTAGTTTAAAATTGAAAATTTTAACCTATTTATTTCTACCACTAGTCAAAGATACACCTTTAGTTTGGAAAAGGATGCCAATAGGGAGTGGGACCCTAAACACATAACATTCAAACACTACAACAAGCTAGGGAAGTTTTAATCATCACCTACCATCATGAGCCTAAATATGAAGACAAATTTTACATCAATGTATATAATTAAATTGAGTTAAAGTAATGACTAAAAACTACCAATATCCCATTGGTAAGAGGGAGGCGAGATTTTGTAGGGTGTTACTAGGTTTTTGAACATTAGGATACTCAAGCAGGAGTATCAAAATTTATAGTCCATGCCACTAATACTGAGGAAGAAAATCCAATTGACCCCAAACTTAGTTAGAGGATACTATAAGAATTATCTCCTAATTTGGATAAGGGAAGAGCTAACATAGGAAATCAAACTAAGAAAGATTCTATTTTAGGGGCAACATCCAACATCCCATCCCAAACATAAAGCATTATTTTAGTATGGTGAGTACTTTAGTAGAGTTATTGGTTACATCTACTCTAACACCAATAACTTTAGCATTAGGTTTGCCTCGAATGCATCTCCTACTAGAGGGGATCATGTTATTTACCTCCTTCATTATTATATAACCAACCTTTGGGTATATTCTATGAGCCCCTGACCCTAGATCACATGAACCTCTTTCCCTATTGTCCCCTCACTAAACAAATAATTAGGGCTATGAATATGTCATTACCCATTGTTAATTCCTTCATCATATAATCCACTTATAGGGTATTATTGATGGATAATTTACTCCCAATCTTGGAAGGGCATATGCGTAGACTAGGTCCCCAATTGCATAAGAATAGGCTCACTATTTTCATCCCCAAAGTTCCTCTATTCACAAGTAATACTTCAACTATCACACATTCTTATTTATCATTAGTAATTACACTTCCCACTTCATCCTCATAATTTTTTTTAGTCACATACATAGTTTCTTCCCAGACATCAACTTTCCAAGGGTTAACACCCACCTAATAATTACCTCTATCTACCTAGCCTCTGATTGTCTCTTTAGACAAGTCATGGATAAATTAGATGTAATTAGATACATTGGAAAACCAAGATTTGGTCATAGTGGACCTTCCATAGGTCACATTATAATTTGACAAGAAGGTTGGATGCATGAAGAGGTTGACCAAGAGGAAGGTCACCCATCTAGACTAAACAATTGTGTATGAGTCAGAGAATACATTGTTCAAGCTAATAAAGAAGAAAAGATCCAAGATATGTCAATAGTAATATTATGAGGAGGACCCCATTTCCACTATAAAATCATATGATGACATAGATACTAAATTTATAAAAGAAGTACAATAAAGAGTAACTAACCTAAGTAGTAGCACAAAGCCACATTATTGTAGGAAACCATAACTGAGGTAGAATGGGTTATGGTAGAAAATTTTGACACATTGATGACAGAGGTATAGTCACTAAGAGGGGGTGTGAATTAGAAAGCCCAAATAATACAACATCAATTCTAATCTTTATAAACATTAAATAAATTACCACAAGCATTCGTGAAGCATACACCTTATTCATATCAATGAGTAAGAGAGATAATGCAAGATTAATGACATAACACAAGACATATGTGGGAAACCCTCTTTGGGGATAAACCCACTATAACATAGAATTGGACTACCATCTTATAATAAAAATAAAAAATTTAGACAATCTACAAATGATTAACTACAATCCCTATTTAGTGAGACTATAATCCCACAAGGTGATACCACACTTGTCTAGATGAGCTGCAATAATAAGTAGATATTTTAGGAAGTTTCACTTTAAAATGAGGATAAAATCACCTTATATTATCAACTACCACAACAAAACCTATAAACACATCCACCTCTAAACTGATGTCTAAAACACCTGATGATATACCTCTACTTATCTCTCTTCACCTATACTCACCCTCAATATACAAGAGCACTATTATGACAATGGAATTATGACCTACAGGTCATAAAAGTAGTCCTCAATCTATTTTTATCTTCAACTCATCCTTAGGTCTCTCTACTCCTCCTTCAATCCATAAAACACACACAAGCCTCTCTCAAAAATCTCCCAAGTCTTTCACTCTAAGTCTAGAAATCACCATGTTTGATTTCATCATGCATCTATCAATCTTGATAATCAACACCTAGTTCAGTCATTAAGCATGACTTATCCTTTAAGGCATTTGTCACTCAAAGATATGTCTTAATAAAATCTTCATAGGTTATCCAAAGCATATATAGGTCACCTTTAAGGAACTACCCCTTTTAATAAGGCCCTTATATCCCTTATAGGTCTCATGTCAATGTCAACCCATTCACTCCTTTAGCACTTCATCAAATAAAAAAATAATACAAGACCACTTTAAATTACATGGTTCCATTCCTTATATCCCCTTTGACATCCTTAAATGATCATAGTCATATTATCTCACCTTTTTGTATTCTCAAACAACTCAAATAGAGACCTTATCCATAGGAACACCTTTAACAAACATATAATTAACTTATTAAGCATTATTCATATTCAAGATAGATTGATCACACCTACAAAATACTCACAGAGCATCCTCATGGTGTCTACAACACTTCCCAATAGCCAATTCACCATGAAACAACAAAACGTCAGCTACATAAGCTCAATTACTCTTCTCGAGTCACTTGCAGAATAAGCATGAAACCATAGTCAACTTTTAATCTCAATATCTTTGTCTACACACACATCCAAATCCTCAAATTAGGTTCATTAGATACATTATGGATTCCTATACCACTTTTATTTTTATTGTATGAGAAAATTTGAATTCTATAAAAAAATGGGCAAAATACAGAGCTCTAGTTTTTCCCTATATTAAATTCAAAATTTTGAATGATAATGGTCACAATTAACCTTTGAACACAATGCTCACATCTCGTGTCCTCTCAGATTTAGATAAATTATGCACGATTGATCTTGATTTAACTTTAATACATAGGCACCAATGGTCAAATTTAAAACATCTGATAGTTGACTTCATCTCATGTAATCTAAATTTTTTTCCTCAATGCACTCTATTGGTCTATGTGGATCAGTCAGGTCTTTAGCAATCAATGCTCATTTCTCAATCAATCTATACTAACACTCACTCACCATTGGTTCCTTATCCTTAACCTTTTCTCAATTATTAAACATCATACACTTATCCTCATCTTATTTCTTCTTGAATATTTGGAGTAATACGCATTATCGATCTTGCTTAAACTTTAACTTGTGCAAAAATGACTAATATGGGAACCCTTGATTATCTACCTGAGTCTCCATTTTTGAACCTTAGTAACTTCTTTTGCGATTAGATGCATGATCTTAAATTTGGACCAAATGGTATCCTCATATAGGATAATGTAGAAATATAACAAAAAACTCTTGGAACCCTTATGCATGTGAGATTTAATGCAATTAAAATGCCTTCTCAAAATATTCTATTGTAGAGCCAATTATGTCAAAAACTATCTAGGAGACTAAATTTTCTCCTACATAACATTTTTCACACTTCAACACATGATCTTAAATTTAGAAAAAAAAATTATGTTAAAAAATAAATAAACCCATATGATCAATTTATATTAAAAACTTCACATGTGTAATATATAGCACAATCAAAGTGCTTACTTAGTTTTTCTTGTCACATGAAAATTTAGATATGGAAAAACACAGTCAAACTACCTAGGAACCCAAATTTTCATTTGCATATATTTTGAAGTGCTTCATCTTATTGTCTAAAAATTAGTGAAAAAAAACTAGACATAAAAATAAATAAATTGATATCATTATTTTGTCTTGAAAACTCCACATGTATGAAGGCTGAACTCATCAACATGCTTACTCAGCTTTGCTTCAACCCTTTTATAAATTTGGCCAAGTATGGGAACATAGTTAATTTTATCTAAGTAGCTTCTTTTTTCACCCTCATATATTTGACCATGCTTTAATGCATGACTTGAGATTTGGTGCATAAAAATTAAGGACTAATTTTATCACAACCATATGACCAACTCCCCTTGAATCATTCATATGTGGAAATGGTGACATCATCAAATTACCTACTCAAATTTTTTTCCATTGGACCCAAAGTGTCTAAATGAGAAAAATGATGAATTGGGTGAATTCTAATCATGCATACAAGCACTCAAATCATTTGTGAAATATTATATGACCCCTTACACATGCTCAAATCACCATACTCATCCCTAAACATCTCTTAGCCATGTGAACATTGAAGATCAACCAAGCATACTTCAAGCAAACTAGGACAAGCATATTACAGACTTTGTCATTGTTACTTAGGTTATCAAATCAATTCATCCACTCACCAGAATACCTACATGACATAATCATTATAAATCTAAAATAATCTCCCCCTTTGTCATTGATGTTAAAAACCATCATATACAATAATATATAGCTCTCCTTCTCTCTTCAAGCACTCCTAGAATAGGAACTTTCCAAAATAAGAACTTTCTCCCCCTTTCACACAGTGATAAAGTGGGAACAAAATGATCTTAAGGACCTAAAAATAATATCAAACAAGAAAGGACCATCTTATAAAGATGATACAAACTCCCCGTTACCTTGATCTTACTCCAACTTGCCTTAACAACATCCTCTTGATCCATGCTAACACTCTCTTCAATCAAACACTGCAACTAATGAAGAAAAAACACACAAAACCAAAAAAAATATATGGAACACATAAATAAAAAATTTAGGACTCCCCCTAATAACTCTAAGAAATTTCACCATTTGAGCATCTTCAAATCTCCACACACCATTAGGAACCACCACTCATGTTTACTAGCCTTCTCTCTCAAGCTACCTAAGAACCACCAACATAACTTCTTTCCACTCAAAAAATAGGAAACATGATTTCAATCATCCTGAGAACTCTCCTTAAAATTTACATACCTCTATCCTTTTAGAGAAACAGATAAAAATCACTCTTCTTGAAATTAGGCCTGTTTAGCCTCCTTATATCCCTACCTAGAACTTGCAAAGCCCACAATTTTTAGTAGACACATATTTAGGACCTAAAAATACATATCTATATCACTCTCATATTCACCCTCAATCACACCAATTTTTATCACTAGGATCATCTTCTAAAACACACTTCCTTCACAAACCTACTAGCCAATTAGCCCTCCATATTGATAAAAACTTGAAAAACTTGAGAACCATAAAGATTCATATATATATGAATCTTGATTTAATTCAGCATATTAAGAAGACTTAGAACTTAAATAATAAGGTAAAATATTTTTCTATCATATCCCAAAACCCTAGAATCTCAAACAAATAGGGTCAACAAACCTCCTTCTAGTCAATGCACACCTCTAAAATTTCTTGCACACCTGAAGAGACCCATCATAAATAAATACATAGACCTTTATAAGCACCAAACACTTCTTAAAATTTCATAAAAATCATCATGACATATGAAAACACCCATTTTGATTATTTACAATATCTCCTTCACAAATTAATGGAGAAAACTCATGAAGTTGTTGCTTTCCCTTAATCAATGACCTTCTGATATCAACACAAAACTATGTTCAAATTAACATTATGATCTTGAGCATAAAAACTTGCTTCTTCACTTGAAAGGGGTCTCTTAAGAATCATAGATAAATACATTCTCTATACCTTAATTCTCTAAAAAAAAACTCCTCATATTCCTTCTCCTCCTTGATCAATTGATACTTATAGTTCTTCTTCTTCTTCTTCTTCTTCTTCTTCTTGTTCTTCTTAAGATTAAGATAAATAATTTACTCATTCACTACAACATTATCCTTTTCTTATATGATTGGATTGATAATACATGGAGATAAAAAAGATTCATGACAAACCTTTTCATTTGTAGAATCTTCCTTATAGCTTGGATCCTCTTTATTAGGCACAAATAACTAAAGTTCTTTGCATGATACATGTTCATCAATAGTATGATGTTCACTTAGATCTATACATACCTTAGGACTATCTTCAACCAGAACCTTGGTCTTCTCTTTGATCTTGATCTCTTCATTTTCAAAATGAGTATACAATGAGAGCCCTTAGCACTCTTCAACTTTTGAAGCATTTTCCACCATAACAACAAATTACTTGGACCTACAATCTCATCATCACTCACACTTTTCACCTTTGGCTTCCATGTGTTAACATGTCTTCTTCCTTACACTCTAGGAGCCTGATTAAACCTATTCTAAGTTATAGAATTTTTCTTTCAAAACCTAGAAATGTGACCTCTTTGTTCATAATTATATCACACCATACCTTTTTCAAGAAATGTATATTTCCTTGCCTTATTTGGGTAAAAATTTACATGTCATATGTCATGACAATTGAATCACTTAACTCTATTCATACCTTTTGACTGATGAACCCCATCATAGTTCCATACAAAATAATTTTTAATAGGTCTCTTGCATTCTCTAGCCCTATGACCAAATTAATTACATGTGTAATAGTAACCATTGAATCTTTTATACCTCATGTTATTTGGATATATGATCTAATTTGTCTTCATTCTACCAGCACTTTCAGTCCTTGTCTGATGATTTGTCTTCAAAGTAAGATTCTCCTAGTTCACATTAGTCTTCATCTTGTCTTGATTAAAATTATTTTATTCTTCTTCATATCCAAGACCAGTTCTATCACTATCATGCTTTTGACCACTCAGAATGTTGTCCAGATCACATGAGATCTTTTAAAATCTCATAAATGTCTTCACTTTATTAGCTATCTTTTCTAGATCAGATTTCAAGGATTCACTTTTAGAAACATAGCTTTAACATTCAACTTCTTTAGCTTTTAGGCTTGTAGAAATAATTTATAATTAACAACTGAGATGCTTGATCATATCTTCATGATTCTTGGTGTCTTAATTCAATATTTCCTCAAATACAATGAATTTATCCTCATATTACTTGATCTTATATTTCATCTTCTTATTGTTCTTCTCAATCTTCAGTTCTTCAAGAGCATTCATCAAAATAGTCTCACAATACATCTCATTTTCATCATTATCTCAATAAATCCAAGTAGACACCTTTTGGTATGGTAAACTTCCTTCCTCCTCCATGAACAGATTTACATCTTCAATATGACCATCATCTTTATGACCATATTCTAAATCATTTTATTCACTCTCATTTGATGAGCTACAATCTTATTTGGTGTAGAGACTCTTCTTATTTTTTAAGGACTTCTTCTTGTTTTTAAAATTTTTGAATCCTTTCTTCTTGTCATCATCTTAGACTTCACCATTCTCTTGATCATCTTTCTTCTCATGTTTATGCATGCACTTACAAGCAAAATGTCCCATCTCTCCAGAATAGAAACATTTGAAGGATAGCTTACCCTTATACCTCCCTGAGCCTGTGTTTAATTTCCTAGTAATCAAAGTAATTAGTTCATCCTCATCAATGTCATATATGTCATCCTATTTGGATTTATTACCTTATAACTTCTTCTTAGGCTTCATCTATGTATTGAATGTAACTTGCTTCTTTTGTGGTATATTATCATTTATTCTCATCTCATGTGTAGTAAGGATGCCATAAAATTGATCCATATTCAATTGAGTAAGATCATGACTCTCCTATATAATAGATATTTTTGGATCAAACTTGAGAGATAGAGACCTTAATACCTTTTGGACTACATTTGCCTCTTTAATAATATCTTCAAGACCTATAATGATGTTCATAGTCTCATAAACTATTTATAGAATAGATGACACAAAATCTTCTTTCTTCATCTTGAGACTTTAAAATTACCTTATGTGAGTTTTCAACTTAGCAAGCTTGATGTTTGAATCTCCTTCAAAATTAATCTTCATTTTGTCTTGTATCTCTTTAGTAGAAGTAAAATGGATTAACTCAGTGTATTTAGTCTCTGAAAGACCATAAATGATAGCATTCACCACATTGGAATTGTTCTCAAACAAATTTTTATCTACAACACTAAATAGAGGAGTAACAAGAGCAACATACCATCTAGAATAGATTTCCATACATCAAACCCTAGGGACATAATATATGTCCTCATCCTTGCACTCCAAAAATCGTAATTACATCCATTAAACATTGGTGATTTCTTATTAGAGAAACCTCTTTGATGACTACCCATATTTTAGCTTGGATCACCTTCATGTTGTTAAGTCTTCACCAAAGGACCTCCTCTGATACCAATTATTAGAGGTAAAATCACTAAGAGGCTGGGGGAGTGAATCAATGGGACCAAATAATCGAAATTCAATTTTGATCTTTACAAACACTTAATCAGTTACCATATGCATTCATGAAGCATACACTTTATTCATAACAATGAGAAAGAGAGATAATGCAAGAGTAATCACATGACACAAGACATACATAGGAAACCCTCTTGGAGGATAAAACCCATTGGAACCTACGACTAGACTATTGTCCTATAATAATTATAATAACTAATTTAGAAAATCTAAAAATGATCAAGGAACTATAATCCCTATTTATTGAGACTATAATCCCATAAGGTGCTACCACACCTATCTAGTTGAGATACAATAAAAACTAGAACTTTTAGCAAGTTTCACCTTGTAAGGAGTCTAAAATTACTTAATATGTTGAGCTACCACAACAAAACCTATAAAATGATGTCTACAACACCTGATGATGGACCTCTACTTATCACTCTTCACCTTTTCTCACCCTAAATCTATAAGAGCACTATTTTGCTAATAGAATTATGACCTATATGTCATAAAAATAGTTCTTAATCTATTATTCTCTTTAACTCATCCTCAGGGCACTTTACCCTTCCTTCAATCCATAAAACACACACAAGCCTCTCTCAAAACTCTCCCAAGTGTCTCACTCTAAGTCAAAAAAATCACCATCTTTGATTTCACTATTTATAAAGAAATCTTGATAATCAACACCTTATTTTTACATTATGGCATGCCTTGCCCTTTAAGGCATGTCTCACATGAAGATATATCTCAATATGATTTTCATAGGTTAGCCATATCTTCTATGTATCACCCTTAAGGAATGAAACCTTTTAATAAGGCCCTTGTAGCCCTTATAGGTCTCATGTGAACCCATTCAATAATTTATCACTTCATCAAATAATTTAAGAACATAAGACCACCTTAAAATGCATGGGTCCACTCCTTATACCCCTTAAAAATCTTCAAATGATCAAAATAATCTTAGATCACATCTTCATATGCTCAAACAACTCAAATAGAGACCTTATGCATAGGAACACCATTACAAAACATAAAATAAATTTATTAAGCATTATTCACATTCAAAATAGATTGATCATACCTCCAAAATAGTCACAGAACATCCTCATGGAGTTTTTAACTCTCACCAATATCTAATTCACCATGAAACATCAAAAAAACATATACATAAGACTAATTACTCTTCTTGGGTAGTTTGAAGAATAAACACAAAACCACAGTCAACTTTGAAGCTCAATGTCTTTGTCTGCACACACTTTCAAATCTTCAAATTATGTTTATTAGATGAATCATGGAGTCCTCTACCACTTTTATTTTTAATATATGAAAAAAATTTAATTCTATCAAAAGATATGGGTAAAATAAAGAGATATGGTTTTCCCTTGTGTTAAATTCAAATATTTGAATGATAATGGTCATAGTTAACCTTCAAACACAATGATCTCATCACATGTCCTCTTAGCTTTAGATAAATTACAAACTATTGATATTTTCTAAACCTTAATGGCAAGGCACCAATTCTTATATGTAAAACATATGACAATTAACCTCATCTTAGACAATCTATAAACTTTGACTCAACATATTATGCCAATCTCTGTAGATCAACTAGATCTTTAAGAATAAATGATCATCATTTGATCAATCTATAAAAACACCCATTCACCATTAGATCCTTATAATATACCTCAACTCAATCATTAAACATTGTGCATCTATCCTCATCTCATTACTTATTGACTTCTTGGATAAACACACACTATCTATCTTGCTTGAACTTTAACTTATTAAAAAATGACTAAGTATGGGGACCCTTGCTTATCTACATAATTGTCCATTTTTAAACCTTAATAATTTCTTTTGCGCTTATATGAATGACCTCAAATTTATACCAAATTATCTCCTCACATAGGATAGTATAACCATATAACAAATATCTCATAGAAACCTCATGGATATGAGATATAACACCATAAAAATTAACTCTCAAAATATTTTATCACAAAGTCAAATCTGTCAAAAAATATATAGGAGACCAACTTTACTCCTACATAACTTTTGTCATGTTTCAATGCATGATCTCAAATATAATGTAAATCAACTCTTTTCAAAACTAACAAACCCATAAGATAAATTTCTCTTCACACATGTAAGATATAACACCATTAAAATTCCTACTTAGCTCTTCTTGTCACATGATAATTTGGCAAAGTATGGAAAAACATATTCAAACTACTTGGGAGCCCAAATTTTCATATGTATAAATTTTGATGCACTTTATTACATGATCTAAAAATTAATTCAAATAAACTAGGCATAAAAATGAACAAACCCATATGACCATTTTGTCATGACACCTCCATGCATTCAAATTTTGACCTCATCAACATGATTACTCAGCTTTGCTTGAACCCTTTTATAAATTTAGCTAAGTATGGGAACATAGTGAATTTTTATCTGAGTAGAAAACTTTAAAACCTCATATTTTTTATATTATTTCAATACATGACTTCAGATTTGGTGCATAATAATTAGGGACTATTGGGATCACAAATATATGATCAACTCCCCTTGAATCATTCATATGTGATAATGGTGATGTCATCAAACTACTTACTTAGTATTTCTACCACTAGATCCAAAGTGTCGAGATGAGAAAAATGATGAACCAAGTGAATTCCACTCATGCATTAAAGCACTCAAAGAATTATTGACTTTTTATAATACCCCTTACACATGATTAGATCACCATACTCATCCTTAAACATATCTTAGCCATGTCAACACCGAATATCAACTAAAAAAACTTAAAACAAACTAGGACAAACATATTATAAAATTATTAATTGTTAATTAGGATATCAAAGCAATTCATTCACTTTTTAGGATACTTAGATGACATCATCATGACAAATCTCTAATAGCTAAATACCTTGGCCTAATACAAGTTAAAGGGAGATAAAATTTGCTACTAGATCCTCAAGTTACAAGTGACATATGGTTCATATGAAAACAAGATAATAAACTTGGAAAAGTTGATTAGGATGAAGAGTTTTAGGAGTTAAATTTGATCACCTTAGAGTAATTGATCTTTGCTTAGTCTTATATAATTTGTATAAGGAAAGACCTTAACTAGTTTATTGAATAAATGAGATCCATGGGATAGTCTTTCACTAGCAAGGTGATAGAGTCATAACTCTACTAAAAGAGGCCAAGATCACACACCTTGCCAACAAGTATGGCTCTATTATTAGCAAGGACACCTTTAGATCCTAGATATATAATTTTATTGTGAACTTAATAAAACAAGACATGGCCAAATGAGTATCCTTTGGGTAGGAAATGGTAGATTTGGAATCATCTAATAATAAAAATATAGAAAATGCTATGGTAATTAATGAAGTTGTAAAATCTCTCTTGAGCAAACATGATGTAATGGTAGGGCTTAAAATTAAGCTACTGAAGGAACCTATTGTTGATCTAAAATTTATTGATAGTGACTAGAAGAGATGTTTTAAAGCATGGAGAGGGAAAATAGAAGCTAATAAATAATCATCCATCAAGACACAATGTAATATCCCTTCGAATATCAAAACAAAGCTCTGAATTGCTTATCTAAATTTCTGCAAAAATATCTTCAAATAGATAAGTAAATCACAGTATAAACTCTTATTTATTTACTCATGAGCTTACAATAGAGATCCTCTGTCAAGTATACAAAGAATATTGAAAGTACAGCCTGAATAGCCTGAATATTCCACAAACTGGAAAAGAATTCTGAATCTGGTTCGTCTCGGCCTGCTGTGTGAAAAAACACAGTCGCCGACGTCGGTTATACTGCTGTCGTCGGTCGATCTGTAGTCGTTATCTCACCGATGTCGATTGTATGTCGACCGATGTTAGTCTCTGTAAGTATCTATTCACCGATGTCGGTACCTATACTTTCTATTGATACATATGGATTTTCACAGATCTGTACAGAACTCGTACGACCGCTGATATAACACAACCTGTATGCTTGATCCTGATCTATAGAATTATGGGCTAATACAAAAGATCTATATCTGGATAATTCTTGAATCAAAACCCAAAATTAATGAAAATACCTGTAAACCCTTGTGATAGCTTCTGAGTGAAGTTATCTCTCAAATACCTGTAATACTATGATAACTTTTGGGTGAAGTTATCTCTCAATTTGGCAATAGATCGGCTGATCTTTCACAACCTCTGAATCGCACACAATGAAGAGTTGACGTTCTTCAATGCAATTGGAATTCTGGAACCCTTGGCTCAGTCTTCACAGAAGAATTTCTTAACAAGAATCAATATCAATAATAGTCATGAATTCAAACTCTCTCCCATGAGAACTCTTATACCCTTCCAAAGGTGTGCTGGCTAAAATTAGATTTCCTCAAATTAGAACTTGGGGTTCTAAAATTAGAATTCCTCAAATTAGAACTTGGGCTTCTTAAATTAGAATTTGGGTCTTAAAATTAGACCAATTAATTAATAATTAATAATTAATTAATATCTAATTTAAAATTAGACCAAATAATTAATTAATTAATAATTAATTAACATCTAATTTAAAATTAGACCAAATAATTAATATTTGATTAAATCAATCAAATATTAATATCTCCCTCAATACATGTCGGATCCTCGAACCGTCTGAAGCTGGTGAACCAGGGAGTGATTCTGCACATGACCATATCAAAACAAGGGTGCTCTGCTATATGTCAAATATCCCTAAATAATAGGAGCTCAGGCCCAATGTGTCTAAAATAACCTGAATGAGAGCCAACTATAGGAATTCTGTAAATCAAAGCCAAGCCAATCTCCATCATGACCCTCTATCCATCCAATCAGCCTACGAAGGTCGCATAATAGGCTAATCATCAAGCCTGTCAATGTCCACGAAAAAGGGGACATGACAATCCACCCCTCCAAAAATTGCTTGTCCCCAAGCAATCTCGGAACAATGAACTACTCGATCCACCTGGATCCCAAATGTAGTTATGCTCTGCACTGCTGTGAATCAATGTGAGTACCTGCAATATCATTAGAAGTAAAACAAAGAGGAACCCATAATAAAATTGGTGAACACAACTCAACCAATCTCTGAAATCACAACTGCCCTGGATGTGTCGATACTATAGGCTGTATAATTGGCAACTGCAAATTCCATCTACAAAAGATGGTGTTAATCCATCCCATAATTGATCCCTCTGTAACAATGGCACAACCAACTGTACCTTACTATCAAATGTGTGAGAAGAATAAATCTGGAGACTCGACTCCACTGATATCTCAAACTCGTCAGAATCAGGTACTCCCAAATCCTTAACATGCGTGTGAGCCTCAACCACATGCTCCTCATAAGCAGCTATAGAAACATACTCATCACCAACACTCAGTGTACTAACATCTGAGTACACCTCCACACTCTGAATGCAAGCATCAAACTCATCCTCACTGTCTAACTCCTGAGTTAGACTCACCTTAAGACAAAGCTCATCCACAACATCCTCAACTACTCCTGCCTGTGAAGATAATGCAGATAAATCATTACCTGAAGATGTGTTAATATCTCCCTGTACTAGATCAGCATGACTGTCAAACTCATCATGCAAGTGGCTACATGTCATAGGGAAAGCACTACGATCCTTGGGCCTATTAATTAAATTCTTTAACCACATACAAGCTCTAGGTGAGACATTTCTCCCTTTTGTCCAGACATACCATAAATCTTCTGCCAAAAGTTTAGAAATTTTATCCTCCTCCTCAAACAAGATTGTGAACATAATAGAGTGCATTGATGCCAATATATTGCTAGAACGAAACTCATCTAAAATATTCCAAAATATTTTAAACATCATGCGAATTTCACCAATACAACCTACTAACATCATAATGTTTTCAAACCCATACCTTGCAAATGTTTCAAGTAATCTTGCCCTCCTTGAGAAATGAGGGCCTCTAATGTTATCCAACTTTTCAAAGATTTTTACCATGGCATAAAGTACCTCTCTCATAATCTAATCATCATAAAAATCAAAGCCAGCTATGATCCTCATGATTTCACTAATGCAAGAGAGGGCTGCAAGTCTTACCACCTCATCATGATATCTCAATAATCGGGGCTTCACCAATGAATTAAATGTTGGAGATAACGCTCTTTGCATATCATAAGTATTTGATTGCTCCACCTTGCTCAAATAAGTTTCTAACTCCTCCAAAGTTTTTAGAATGTCATCTGCTTGCTGGAATGGATTATCTAGCTTCTTCTTCGCATTGTGCGTTCTTTCTTCCAAATCTTTGACATCTGTTAAAGCCATACTGATACCCAAGCTACCCAATAGGATGGCAATACATTAGCTCTAATGTGCCCAATAGGATGGCAAGAATTTGGCTCTGATACCACTGTAATATCCCTTCGAATATCAAAACAAAGCTCTGAATTGCTTATCTGAATTTCTGCAAAAATATCTTCAAATAGATAAGTAAATCATAGTATAAACTCTTATTTATATGCTCATGAGCTTACAATAGAGATCCTCTATCAAGTATACAAAGAATATTGAAAGTACAACCTGAATAGCCTGAATATTTTGCAAACTGGAAAAGAATTTTGAATCTGGTTCGTCTTGGCCTGCTGTGCGAAAAAACACAGTCGCCGACGTCAGTTATACTGCCATCGTCGGTCGATCTGTAGTCGTTATCTCGCCGATGTTGGTTGTATGTCGACCAATGTCGGTCTCTGTAAGTATCTATTCGCTGATGTTGATACCTATACTTTCTGTTGATGCGTACGAATTTTCACGGATCTGTACGGAACTCGTACGACCACTGATATAACACAACCTGTATGCTTAATCCTGATCTGTAGAATTATGGGCTAATACAAAAGATCTATATCTGGATAATTCTTGAATCAAAACCCAAAATTAATGAAAATACCTATAAACCCTTGTGATAGCTTCTGAGTGAAGTTATCTCTCAAATACCTGTAATACTATGATAACTTCTGGGTGAAGTTATCTCTCAATTTGGCAATAGATCGGCTGATCTTTCACAACCTCTGAATCGCACACAATGAAGAGTTGACGTTCTTCAATGCAATTGGAATTCTGGAACCCTTGGCTCAGTCTTCACAGAAGAATTTCTTAACAAGAATCAATATCAATAATAGTCATGAATTCAAACTCTCTCCCATGAGAACTCTTATACCCTTCCAAAGGTGTGCTGGCTAAAATTAGATTTCCTCAAATTAGAACTTGGGGTTCTAAAATTAGAATTCCTCAAATTAGAACTTGGGCTTCTTAAATTCGAATTTGGGTCTTAAAATTAGACCAGTTAATTAATAATTAATAATTAATTAATATCTAATTTAAAATTAGACCAAATAATTAATTAATTAATAATTAATTAACATCTAATTTAAAGTTAGACCAAATAATTAATATTTGATTAAATCAATCAAATATTAATATCTCCCTCAATACATGTCGGATCCTCGAACCGTCTAAAGCTGGTGAACCAGGGAGTGATTCTGCACATGACCATATCAAAACAAGGGTGCTCTGCTGTATGTCATATATCCCTAAATAATAGGAGCTCAGGCCCAATGTGTCTAAAATACCCTGAATGAGAGCCAACTATAGGAATTCTGTAAATCAAAGCCAAGCCAATCTCCATCATGACCCTCTATCCATCCAATCAGCCTACGAAGGTTGCATAATAGGCTAATCATCAAGCCTGTCAATGTCCACGAAAAAGGGGACATGACACACAAACCATCACCACAAGAACCTCTACCTCCTCAGGCCCTCTTGGGATATCTTCTTCTTTAATTATCACTAGCACTCCTTATTCAAAATTTTTAGGTTCTCATCCATCCTCTTCTACATTGGGAATATCATCATCAACCACAGTCGTAATATCTCAACCTATCACTTCAATAATGAGATTACCATATATTAGGGAATGCAATAGCCATCTATTAGGATTCCTCTCAATGAGAATCATGTCATAATTCCCTTCAAATGCATTGTAAAATACTCCCTTGTTTGAATAGGTAATATTCTTTAGTTTTAGGATATTAGGGACCTTGTCCAGTGATAGGTGTCATATATACAATTCTCTTGTAACCATATTAGGTATTAAATTTCCTATATATAGGGTTATTCCCCCTTATTATACTTGAAAACATAATTTTATGAGATTAATGCAAAGATAAATAATAATTCTTTTAATTTGATTATTGTTTTCATTATGTTCATATGTTCTTATTTCTCAAGATTTGTTAATAACACATGGTTTCATGTCTTCCATGGTTAAATATGATATCAATGATTTGATTGTATCTTTTTAGTTTGTACTTTTAGCTATGCTAACAAAGTCTATTATGTATGCTCTATTTTCTTTCTGTTCTATTGATGAATGTTCTTAAAGTAGTTTGTTTTAGTTATTTACTTGAAAATCATACTTTTTAGATATATTCATTTATGATATTATGAGTCTACCACTAGGATCCCATAGATGTTATTTTATTTTCACTATAGTTATAAGAAACTAATGGAGATTTGTTGGTCTTTGCTGTTCCAAAGAAAACTTTCTTTTTTGCTCTACCCTACTTTCCATTTTGAACTTTTTTTAAACATGAATCACTTTACATTAATGATCAATTTAAATATAAACTTGTTTGATTAAATTTTGGGCATAAATTATAAAAATAAAAAATCAATTCTACATCATAACAATACAAATAAATTTTAGATAGATTATGTCACTACTGAGTTCTTTTTATCCCTAAAATACGGTCTAATTGCAGACTAAATGTGGTGGCAACATAATCATCCAATAGAAATAAATTAAACCCCTAAGGTCTTCTATTAGCTACACTAAAAAATTAGAAATAATATTATATTATTAGTATTGTATCCTTGACATAGCTATAAATCCATAACCTTCACTACCACTTTCAAATATTTATATGAACCAAAACACATTCAAAACTCAAACCTTGATTTAGTCAAATCCAAATATCTTCCATCAAAATCAACCTTTAAAATCTTACACTCATCAAAATCAACCCTTTCACATTCATCAAAATCAACCATTTGATTTTACATCCAACTCATTCCAAAACCTAAACCAAATTACATCAAATAACCATACCTTCAAAAATACATCCTTCCAAGATCAAGAAATTTCTCTAGTACACTTGATTATTAATTAATCCCATAAGTTTATGTAATAATATCACTTGTCACTAGGGACCCTATTTTTCAAAATCATACAAGTTTCCCATCCACTATTTATAGTTCCAGTATCCCTCACTACACTAGCCAAGAATTGGCTAATGAAGAGTACATCAGAATGAATTTGCATATATTTATATTTGGAAATAATATTTTGAGGTAATTTCAAGATGTCCTTCCTAAGCCTATTCAATAAATCTCAATTCAAGATCATAATCTTCCATCTATTGTCAACCAAATAACTACTTTTGATCAAATACACATGTTTGACAAACATCCTATCTTGACCCAAACATCATTTAATCTACCCATTATTGAAAGATCATGTGCCTTCAATCAAATATATAAGATTATGAATTTTTACAAATATCTTCATCCTAAATCCAACATTTCTAAATGATCAGTGAAAAATAAATTTGGTAATAAGGCACTTCAGCAAGCTTTTCTTATGGCCACATCTAAACCTAGATAAAATTTATAATCAAAATTAGATATATAATTTCTTTTGGGATTAAAATAAGGTTCATCATTAACATCAACATCAGATTTGGTCCCAATAATAGTTTTATCAGTAGATGAGTTTAAAAATTTTAGTGATAATGTTATGGTTAAGGAGGAAACTTCATCCGACATCAATACAAATTCTCTTAGTAACATCAAAGTATTATGTTCCATTTCCATAAAGACTATTATTCCCTTTCACATTAACATCACACTACCTATACATGTCAAATAGAATCCATATATATATACTTCATTGGACTTATCCCATGGAAACATATCATTTGTAACATCTATAAAAATCCATGAAAACATCTCACTTGGATAAATGCTACTTCATTAGACATTGATTAAAGCTCCAAAAAGTAATCAATATACACTAATAGATGAATAAATTAATTCCTTATTTATTGACGATAATGATATAAAAAATAATGAAAATATCAAGTCAACTAGAAGAGAAATAACATGGAATGATTTATTGGTTATAATCCAATAAATAATCTTAACTCCCATATTGCATACTTCTTATGCTAAACTAGTAGAATGACATTATAACAAATTGGATCATGATTTTGAGATTAATTTTTATGCACATCAAAAAAAGTTTGAACATTATATATTTTCCAAGGAATTAAGGATTTCCAATATGAATCTATCTTCCTTTAAATTTTGTAGTATTTGGTGGTTAGTTAGTAGTAGTTGGGTAAGAGATATTGGTTTTTATACATATAGGGAGCTCATTAGTCGCTAGTGTTTGATAATTTTTAATAGTATTAATTTTAACCCTTATAAAGAAAGACACCCTAATTCCATGATGATTAAAATAAATCTTTGAAGGTTTCTATAGTTTATATTTACTATCAAACATAATACTGTGGGTCTATTTGATAATTGTGTTTTCCCAAAATAATCCAAAATTACCATAAAACTTCTCAAAAAAAACTTATATCTAGATATATTTATTCAACAAGGATTCATTAATAGAGAATGATACTATAGATGGTTTGCTAATAACTTTTTATGGTCTCAACAACCTCATCCTAGTCAAGTGTTATTCAAAGTAAATATTAGAAATGAATTAGAAATTGAAAAGGAAATACAATCATAACAATAGAGATTATCTAGAGTTTGCATGGGATATAAAGTTTACAAATAGGAAACTTATGCATCTTGTGAACTTCCATTAGGTATAAATGTTGATAAATCCACAAAAGAAAAATTCATATAAAATAAAAAAATTAAAAAAACTTGTCTTTTACTAGTACCTTGACACTTGGTGGTAGCCTATTTAAGCCTAAATTGTCTTCATTGTATTTTCTTTGTCATCATTTATATTTTGTCATATATATCAGATGTTATGTTTGGTGATTGTTTAGTTATTAGTTTACATAACACAAAAATTTAAAATTTCATCCTATAATACCATTTCACTTTTTCATACCACCCTATTATCTCATGAAAGACATTTTCAACATCAACATTACATTGGTTCTTACATTTGTTATTACAAGAAGATTAAATCTCTTTTTACTACATCTTCTTGCTAGGGTTATAAAATAATATCCCATAACCTAGTCTAGGAGATTATCCATGACAAAGTCTCCTCTTACAGTTTCTTCTAAATTAGAAAAAATTAAAATAGACATGAAAATAAACATGGGAAATTTTCTTGCCTATCTTGGTCTTTGGTGATAAGCCCTTGCATCATACTAGTTTCATGGGGATAATAATTGGGATTAAAATCCCTTTGTATAATGTCCCATATTTATTTAAAATTTATCAAAATAAAATCATATCTCATCCTTCATTGATCTTTGGTGTTGAGCCTTTGCAACTCACTAGTTACATCATATTAACATTGGGGAGAGATACCTTAGTCACCTATGTATAGTCTTTAGTGATAATCCCTTGTGTTTTCCTGGTCACATGAGACTAGATGTAGGGGGTCATAAAATTTTTATTTAAAATAAAATAAAAATGTTTCCTAGGAAAAAAATTATTCAAATATCTTGTTTACATGTTATGCTGAAAAAGAAAAACTTTATGCCATTAACCAATTCTGTCAGGGCTAGTTCTATTTAGACACATCCAATAAAGTTAGTATTTTATGAGTTTTAAAAATATGTACACCTTATATTTTCCTCTTAAGTATTAGGTCATCCTCATTTCTCATACATTTTTTTAATTTTCATCTTCACCTTTTTACACTTATCATAATCCTTTATTTCACACTTTTGCTAAAAATTGAAATTTATATGTTATGTATACAAATAAATGGATCATCACTTGTAACAATAACTGATTATCACATTCACAATGTTTTGTGCATATTTATAATGTTCAACCATTTTCTAAAATAAGTTTACCATGTGTTAACCATTATCTATACTTACCCTAGTTACTTGGGGGCATCACCTTTTAGTAATCCAATGTATATTAGCAAGTTTATCATTTTGTCAGTTGTTAGTCATTTATCCTATAGCATGCTAAGTTCAATGTTGTTATTCCTATATGTGACCCTACATTCTTTCTCATGATAGTGGGAAAATGTTTGTTATATTCCTTATTTCAAAAAATCTAAATATACAAAAAAATAAAAAATAACACAAAAACTTTCCAAAACATCATCTCAACACATCTACCATTCTAAATTATCTTCCACATCTTTCACTTATTCTTAGGTGGGTCACTCACACATCATTTTTATCAAACATTAAAAATGATTCATCAATCATCCACTTTATCATCACTTCTCGTATTGGGAGAAATATGTATATCCTAATATCCCCATATAGAATTTGTCTAAAGTGGATTATGTAGGAAAAACTTAGAAACATGGGGTATCTAGTGTCATCTAGGCCACCATCTTCTTGATTTATTATTTTTGGGAAATTAGATGTTTAATTCCTAACTAATAAATGGGTATGAGTAGATGAAATTAGTAAATAATGTACAATAATTAGGATACTAATTTATGGAACTTGATTGTAATTAGGGATTTTCTAAAAATGGTAGTGAGAGAGATAAAATCAAACTTATCTTATTTTTTACTATTTCAACTAAGACAAGGTCATAAAATCGATGTGTAGGCTTGCAATTCTATCACAAACAAGAATAAAAATTTCATTTCTTGATTAGATAGGATCACTAAAAGTAGGACACCCTAGGTTCTAACATTTTAGTCCTATCTTTGTGTTTTTATCTTAGTGATCTAAGCTTTCTGGGTTTTGTGCACTAGGTCTGTGTGACCTTGCCTATGAAATATAAAAGTTTGAAAGTTTAAGGAGCTCAATTTTTACCTAATTTAGTCTTCAATACCCTAGGTCCTCTTTATTCTTAAACTTGAATGTAAAATTTGGAGAAAGGAGAGGAGGGGTTAGTGTGTAAGGGAAATGCTAGATGCACTTCATACCCCATTTGTGGTCACATTGCCTACATACCAATACTCTGAGGAGGGATCAAGCTATATGTAGTTCTCCCATTTAAGTGCTTGGTGTAAAATTGTGATGAAAATGAAATTAAATGAAAATTTTTGTGTACCTGGAATGACTAAGGACTAGTGTGAATGTTTGAATAAGATTGAAATACTATTGGATGGTTTTATGTAGATAATATGGAAAATTGCTTGAGTAGTCTTACTTATATCCTCACTTCTCTTGTAAATGAGTGCCAACAATTCTAAATAGAATTTTATAGGGTATTTAATGATCATGGGTTAAATTAATTCATGTTATGCCAACATGAATTGGGATAAATATTTAGAAGAATATGATTTTTAGAAACTAAAATGCACTTGGATAATAGTGCCAGAAATAAGACACCCTAGGTTTTAGTGTTGTAGTCCAAGTTTGGGAACTATTGTCTATGGCTAATGAGAGCTATAGGGATGGATTAAACATGGAAAGATAAATCTAGGTCTATAAGGGTTTAATCTAGGAGGCTATAGATGACTAAGAATCAGTGAAAACATGCATATGAGGGTCATGAGAGCAAGTAATATGGACCTATGGATTATGTGTCATTAGACACACTTAAGTTTTCAAATTTCACATTTTATATGACTACATTCCCCCTCTTTATTCTATTTATGAAATAAAGTGAAATACTATGATAAATGAAAAATATAAATCATACCTAAACTTACCTATAAAGGTGAAGCTCATAAAATTGTTTGATGTTGGATGTGCATAGAGAGAGCATGGTGTGAAGTGTGAATTTGTAATGAAAAACATAGAGAAAATCAATCCTTACTAGATATTATATATCTGAAATAAGAACATATAAAATTTGGGTAAAAAAGAGAGGAATTGAAAGGAATGAATACACCTCACCGAGTACATGAACCAGTACAAAACTTGTTGTGATGCTAGATTGTGTTGGGTGTGTGTTATACTAAAAGTAATATCACAAAAAGATTTAAGTAATGAATTCCTTAGAAGTGGCGCAAGAATGCAAAGGTAAGCCCTTTGGCTCCATCATCACCAAATAAGTGAAGCTAATGAATCATGCATGTGTCAATTGATGTTTAGACTATGTGTTTAATCCCTCTGAATAGGTGGCTCAAGAATACAAAGGCTAGCTAGTCCTTTGGCTCCATAGCTGCCCTATGAATTGAATCTATGAAGAAAAACTAGTATGGAATATATGTCATATGGGATGAATCCTAAATACCATGAATGTACTATGATGTTACAATGTTGATGTGAATAGTTAAATGTATGTTGGAAACTAAGCCACTATTGGCCATTTCAAAAGATAGAGATTAGGCTTGTATGAAATCCACTCTAAAACTAGTGCCATAGGCTTATGTGGAAGCAAAATAAAAAACTTGTGTACTCAAGAAGTTAAGCTTGTATGAAATCCAAACATTAAAAAAGATACAAACCACCTATGTATGGAGTAAGGCACACAACTACTAAGAAATGATTGGAAAATAAACTAAACTCATAAAAAGGGGAGGATCAGTGTGTCACACACATTGCCCCCAATCACTAGTGTCTAGAATATGGATTCTTATATGGAAGTTATATCAACTTTCTAATCTAAAACTAAATGTGAGAGTCATCATGACATGTATGATTCCCCCTATATCTATATTTTTAGAGAAAAAATTGTACTGAAACATGTTGAATCTAGATTGTACCAAGTTGACAAACCTATGACTAAACTTAATTTTTTGTCTATTTATGGAAAAACTAATTTTTCTAGTATCTAAATAGGAGTGCCAAAAATAAGACACCCTATTATCCAGCATTGTAGTCCAATTTTAGCACTATTGTTCAGGGATAAATCTAGTAACTATTATGGATTCTCTATTGTCTACTTGGTTTGATGTTTGGAATATGTTCTAAGTGTTCTAAAAACTATTTTTTTGATCATTAAGAGCTCTGATCTCTATGAAAAAACCCTTATTTGTTTACCCCTCTTCTAAGGGTAGGATTTAAGATGTTGTAATGACTACCCTCAGAAAAAAGAGCCCTACAAGTGTGCTATGTTATATAGATATATGATATAGCAATGATAATTGATAAGATATCTTGAGCTATAACAAGGTTTGCATTAAGAGATTGTTAGATCAATAGGGTATGCCTAGATAGATATTAAAATGTAATAATATGTTTAATGTACTAAACTAGAATTGAAAGTGTTAGTTGTTCGCAAGGAAGGATGGAGCATGATGTCCATCATGGCATCCAAGAAAGTAAGGAAATGCATGATATGGATCATGGCATTACAAACATGAAAAGTAATCAGGCAATACAAATACAAAAAAAGAAGTAAGAAGCATACAAGAGTGGCCAAGGGGCCAAGTAATGAAGGGACATGGACACATGTCATTCAAACTAGAAAGCAATCATATAACACATATTCAAATGCTACATACACATAAAATTAAAATAAAAAAAGTTAACACAAGGGCTACACGCACATGTAAGAGTAAAAATAAAGGACATTTATAAATGTCATAAGGCACACACATGAATAGAAGTAAAGGACATTTAAAAATGTCCTAAAACACATACAATGTATGAAACAAGAACTGAGAAAATGAAAACACATCAAGTTATGATAAACAAGAAAGGAAAACATGTATATACTAGGAGTGCAATTACATCTAACTAATCAAAGAAATAATTGAAAGTATGCAAGACATGTTAGTACAAGACTAGGTATATTCTAGGAAATACACAAGTGAAAGATACTAGTGAGTGTTGATATGGTAATCTATATAATCTTAGGAAGTAATGTATGTCAACATGATAACTAGATTGTGTGGTGTAGGAAAGACATAACCTAGATGGTGTAGTCATGTATAAGATTCCCCTAGTGCATATGTATATCGATGTATGTCTCAAATGTAGAAGTAGGATGCCCCCTCAATGGGTAGAGTGAAAAAATCAAGGATCTAGATGTCATTGCAAACACTTAAATAATATCAAATGAAGCATGGTAATGTAGATAAATTAAAAAATAATAACATATAATAGCAAATCTAAGTATAACATAGATGTAGCAATATAAAGCATGGATGATGCATACAATTAAAATGTTTTGTGTTTTGGATATATTTGAACTATGTACAATCAATGCAAAATAAATTATATTCAAAAAATTATAAAAAGAGACTATGTACAAGCATGCAAATAAATCAATATGTACATGATAATATAAAATACTAGGCTAGAGGCGGAAGGGATCTAAGGATAGAGCCTACTAGGGATGGAGGTGGAGGAAAGGGTCACAACCATCATCAAATGCCTTGAGATAATAATCATAATTATCATCATATGATGTAGATGTTGTGTTTATGGTGTCATCATACTAAAAGTGAAATTTAGGTTGTTCTAGTGGTGGAGATGTTGAATCTACTCTAGGGAGTCTAGTCCTGCTAGCAAATGACTATAGCAAAAGTTGTGGAGTTAGTGTTGTTGGTGGTTCTATAATATAAATAATGCACTGATCCTATATGTTTATCTAGGCTATATTTTAAATTTATACATGAGTTTGTATCATGGCCTATAATCCTATGAAAAGTATAAGGATGACCATCCTAATGTGATAATTTGTTGATAGATCTATGTCATACTATAGGTAATGTGATCAATACATGATCAATTAATATCTATAACATCAACTTTGAATAATGTTCTGTGCTACCTACTTGAATCTAAATAAATGGCTTTATATCCATAGAGGTAACCATGTGAAGTATATGTGCCAAGTGATCTGACTATGGTAGTGAGTGTGGAGTATATCTTGAGAGTGTAGTGTGAGATGCTAAAAGTGGTGTAAGATGTGGTATGAGAGCTCTAGAGTCATTGTGGTACTCTCTTGGGCCAATTCATGTAAATATACATCCATATAAATAATAATCTATGAATATGGGTGTTATATCATCATCTAAAGAAAACTATGAATCTATATTAACATCATGTACATATAGTAGCTTAAAATTTACCAAAATGGGTAACTATGATATAGGATTTTGATAATTTGTAGTAGTCAAAGATGTTACTACTATAAAGGTATTTTTAATTAGTGGAGTAACTATGGAATCAACTATAACTACTAATACTATTGTCAGTAATGGTAGATGTGTAGCAAGTGTCAAAATTGTGACTGATGGAGTAGTTGGGATGGCTAAAGCTACTGTGAATGGTGGAATATCTGGAGTTGAATGTGTGACTATAAGTGGAGTGTGAGAAGTGATACTTTCTCTAACCTCATATATATGTATTTGATCAAGAGAAATGCTATGAGGTGGTAGCTTTAATGTGAGATATGGTGTCCCATTTGGTAAATTAGTCAAAGATGACTCTATAGTTTGATAATATCATAATGGTTGGTTATTTATTAGATAGGTGTATAGATATCCCTTATGGATAAATTTAATACAATGATGGATAGTAGAAGGAACGACCCCCATAATATGTATCTAAGGTTTTCTAAGTAAAAGATTATAGTGGAGAGGACTTGGGATGACTTAGAACTATGTAGAGAGGGTTTTTGGTCCCACCATGATATCCAAAGTAATAGTGCCAAATATATGTTAGTGTATGTCATCGAACACTCAAATTTTCTTATATGATTTTTTCATGGATTCCAAATCTAAACTCATGGCTTTTAAGAATGTGATATTACATATATTTAGTCTGGAATCACTATCAACAAGAATTCTCTTGACAAAATTAGTTTTGACTTGAACTTGTATGAATAGTGGCAAGTTTTGATCAATAACTATTTGAGAAGGCATGTCCTCAATATCAAAATAAATTATGTCTCATATAGTTTTTAAAGTGTTGACCACTGATGCAAAATAGTAAGGTTCCAAATCAATAGGCATACAAGTTTGAGTGAGTGCCTGATAAATAATGTCCTTGAATACATTAGAATTTTGAAGCAGTTCTAACATGGAAATCTTAGCTAGAGTGTTTCTCAATTGATCAATAATGGCATATGCATTGGGAAAATATTCCTATGTGGGAGGGTTGGGCCTAGGATGGGTAGGAATAGAAGGGTGATGGGGCTCTTGGGTAGGTGAAGGAGGCATAATGGTACATCAAGTAATATATATATAAATGCATTATCTACTATCCATATATGATTAGTAGTAGTTATGGGAGGAGAGTGAATATAATTGATGGGTCAAGGAGGTGGAGGGATAAAATGTGTCAATTAGGCTCTTTGGTGATGGGTAGTGACCTAGGGAAGAGTGAAATAGACCATGCAACATGACTTGATACAGGGTAGGTGCTCCAAGGGAGTTGATGCAAGAGATATATTAACATGTTTAAGAATGAATTGGTTAACATCATCCTATATAATGAAAAATAGGCATGAAATATAAATAATGAAACTTTATACTAACATATGATAGAAATCACCATTCATGTACATGATAGGGCCCATTATGGTTTCCTTATTATTTACATGAAATGTAAGAAAAGCTTGTAAATAAATGAAAAAAAATTTACATTTTAAGTATGGATGTAAGGTGATACCTCAAGAAGCAAAGTAGGATCTAGTACATGCAACTAGGGATTTTTCAAAAATATTTTTTCCAAATTGTTTTTTTTTTTTAAAATTACTATGAATTTTTGAAATTTTCAAGTGATTTTCTAAATTTAATATGCAACTAAAAATTTAGAAAATTACTGGGAGCTAGTTATTGCATCTAGGGTTTGAAATAAATTTATTTTAAACTTTACTTAAAATTTTTAAAATTTGTGAGTTATTTATGATTTTAATATTAAAAAAATTTATAAATTAATGGGAAAAATTTGTTAGGAATTTATCCTAGGGTTCTAGGGTTTTTATGTAAAATTTTAATTAAGTCAAGCTTACCAAATGATTTATTATTTTTTCAAAATTAGATGTTTAATTCGTAAATAATAAATGGGTCTGAGTAGATAAAATTAGTATATAATGTAGAATAATTAGGCTACTAATTTTTGAAACTTGTCTACAATCAAGGATTTTCTAAAAATAGTAGTGAGAGAGAAAATCAAACTTATCTTATTCCATACTATTTCGAATGATATAGGGTCTGAAAATCTATGTACAAGCTTGGGAGACTATCAAAAATAGTAATTTAGAGTTCATTTCTTGATTGGATATGAGAATTAAAAGTTAGACACCCTAGGTTATGATGTTGTAGTCTTATCTCATCATTATTGTCCTGGTGATCTAAACTTTTTGGGTTTTTTGTGCTAAGTCTGTGTGACCTTGCCTATGAAATATTAAATCTTGAAAGTCCATAGAGCTTGTTTTAAACCTAATTTAGTTTTCAATACCCTAGGTCCTCTTATGATTTAACTTTAATATAAAATTTTGAGAAAGGATATGAGGAGTATGTGCATAAAGGATACACTGGATGCACTTCACATCCCATGTGGGGGCACATTGCCTACATACCAATAATCTGAGAGGGATCAAACTATATGTACTTCTCCCATTGAATTTATTGGTGTAATAGTGTGATGAAAATGAAATTAAATTCAAAATTTAGTGTAATTTAAATGAATAATTACTAGTGTAAATGTTTTAATAAGCTTGAAATACTATTGGAATGCTATATGTAGATAATAGGGAAAATTGCTTGAGTAGTCTTGCTTATATCCTTTTTTCTCTCTTGTAAATGAGTGCCAACCCTTCTAAATGGAATTTTAATGGAATTTTATAAGTGATTTAATGATCATGGTTTAAATTAATTCACATTAGGATGACATGAATTAGGTTAAGGATTCAAATGATATGACTGTTAGAAGCCAAAATGCACTTAGACAATAGCACCAAAAATAGGACACCCTAGGTTTCAATGTTGTAGTCCAATTTTGGGTGATATTTTACATGAATAATGAGACCTATGAGGATGTATTCATAATATAAATATAAATATGGGTCTACTAGGGTTCATTCTCGGAGCCCAAGATGATTGGAAATTAGTGAAAACATGCCTATGAGAGTCATGAGAGCAAGCAAAATAGACCTATGGATTGGGTGTCATTATCCACACCAAAGTTACCAAATTTCAAATTTTATATGAATAAAATTCCACATAATCCATTTATTCAAACATGTATTATCATATCCTTTCACCTCTCCCTTGATTGTTCAGTACCTAACCTTGATCTTGGCTATAATTATCTAGTCCCTACTTGGATTGATTTTGTTTATGCCTTTTCTATTTTAAGATTATTTTTTAAATTTATATTATTATTATTTTCTCTATATATAACCATTTAATTTTTTATTTTATTAATTTATTTATCATTAGCCATTGGGTTGGTTATTTCACTTCATGTTATTTCTAGCCATTCAAATGGTTATTTCCTTTACTTTATCAATTGTGATCAATTTTTGTTAGAGTTACTCTTTTTTTGTTAGTTTGTGTGTAATTATTGATTAATATTATTTTTGGAATAATAATTTATAGGTAGTTGAATTAGTCTTCAAAAAATTCATTCAATTCTACTTAATATTCATGAGTCATTGATACAAACATATAGATCAATCAAAACACAAGCAACCATACATATGAACATGAAATACAAGAACACATCACATGTTTGGTAAACCATCAAGGGAAATAAAAATCACTAATATATAAAAATTTAATACATTCCTATATTATAAAAACTATATTTAGTGAAGCACAAGCTCCACATGGAGCACCAACCCCAACTAGCCAAGTATCCATTTGACTAGGATTTAGAAAGCACCTAATTGTAAGGAGGCACCAACCCCCTAGATGACTCATCACGAACTAAAAAATCTAATTGATTTTATAAACTTCATAAAAATATGTTTCTCAACCAATATATTATGGCCACCTCTTCAACTCTTCACACTCTTATCCCTCTCAAACTACATTCTAGGCCTCTTTGCTCACCTAGGTCTCTTCAAGATTGATTAGATCATATGACCTTGATATTCATACTCAAACCTCCTACTAGATATTAATTATATTCCCTCTAATCTATTATTATTTTATATAATACCTCCTTACACTCAAGAATATTATATATTATTCACTCTATCTAATCCTCTTACTCTCCCAAATAGGCCTAATATGCCTTGTTTATATACACAACTTATGAACACACACCTATTTGTTGGAAAAAATAATTTAACCACTTATAATAGTAATTAAATATAAATTAACAAACATTATAAACAATAATAAATCACACAAATTGATTGGACACACCTTCATTTGTCCTTATCCTCCTTTAGGCCTTATGGAGACCTAATAGGCCTTCTTTAGACACACATTACAATTTGCCTATCTTGGAACACTTTAAAACTATAAAAAACAATTAAAATATCATATAAAAATCAAATATACCCAAATTATAATATTATAGGCTCAAAAATATATTTTACAACAAATCACTACTTGAAACCCCTCATTAGTACTTAGCCTACTAGGACTCTATACACCAAAAATATGCCTTTACATAAGGAAGCTCAAACTCACTTAATAAAATAAAAATTATAAATAAAAAACATAAAAAAATATAAATTAACTTATGGTAATCATCATATTATTTAAACACTTCATATTAGGGAAAAAAGGCTTAAACTCGTCTCTTTAGTATACTTAATCATAACTACAAAAACTGTCAAAAACTAGTCATGAAACTAGTTAACATCAAACACCTAAAAGGACACTTTAAATTATTGTAAATACATTATTAATTTTATATAACATATTCATAAAAAATATCATAATCTCTAATAGAAAAAATTGGTCTTGCAAACCAATCTCCTAACCTTATCTCACATAGTCTTGATTGAACCAGATAAGACATTTTGGATTCAAAATTTTAACCTATTATACTAAATTAAAAGATTTTATAAATCATTAAAATGAATTTTAAAGTCAAAAAAAAATACACCATACACTAAATCTCATCACTCTTTCATGAAATTACAATCGAATCCAACTTTTCATCATTGTAACTTGCTTACTCAGAACTGTCAAGACTATCAAAAACATAGTCATGAAACATTGACGTTAAACACCTGTATAGGGACTTTAAAAGACTTAAAATGAATGAAAATTTTCATATGACATATCCAAACCATATAAAAATATAAAAATCATATGGTTTAAATGCAATTATTGGCCTTTCAAACCAATCTTGTGACCTTATATTTCACTGTCTTATCTGAACTAGACAGGTCAACTTGTGAGCAACATTTTCACCACACACATGAACTAAAAAAATTATTATAAGAATAAAAATATTATAAAATTATTAAAAAAAACATATCCATATATTTTTTTCATCATTTTATCATTAAAACACATCTTAATTCATCTTCTCACTATTGCTTGGGTTTTGCACTATTTTTACCATTAGGCCTATTAGCGATCAACTAACTTGTATGAATAGTTTAGCACAGTTGAGGATAAGAACATATCTAAAAAAATTCATGGACATGAGACATGAGTTTATACCTTATTCTTCCATTCATTTTCTTATTATTTTCAATGCAAATTTTGAATTTTACAATAACTTCTTCAAAAATAATCTGGTAACTCAACATTTTCTCTCTCCTCTCTCTAACCAATACCACCTAGAGGTCCCTGGTAGAATCCAATACAATATAAAATATCTTACCTAATAATAACAATCCATTATGGCCACTTTTGATCAAAATCTTCAACATCAGGTCCTTATTGGTGTTCTATGAAGGTTTAAACCTATTTTCACTCTTAACGATCATTCATAAAGCATAGCTTCTAAATCCAAAAACTAATGCTTGTAATTTTGAGCTAACATGAAATGCTTAAGTTTCCATGAAAATTTTTGATGATATAATGAGAATAATAAAATCCTTTTTGGTTTGAGAACCCTTCATTTTGAGCACTTGAGAGACCTCTAAATAACTTTTCATGCCTTCTCATTCACAATATGACCTCAAACTACATGAAAAAAATTAAATAAACATACCTCATCTCTGAAAATGCTTACATGATCTCATACACCTTGAAATATGATCATTTCCTATCAATAAGCCACACTCTCTCTTTTCTATCTAGACCTTGACTTACAAACCACATTAGGCCTTAAAAATAACCTTCATGCCTCTTCCCATAAACTCTCCACCTCACTCACATAATCAAAATACCTATATAATTATTAAACACTACCATACATACTTTACATACCTTGATAAAAAATCATGATACCTCATTATGCTAGGCAAAGTCTAAGAGTGGTCTAGGTGCAAACTTGGTCTAAAGGTCCTACCCCTGTAGGCTAACCTTAAAACTCTCATGAGTGATCCAATGCCACATACATGATAAAAAAACCTAATATAAACCAATCATGATTGTGTGCACTCATCTCACCAAGACACCATGCTCAAACCTTATCTCAAGGTCTCTTCATGCCATGACTAGGCTTAGGATACTTAATCACTTGATGCCTTGACCTATTACATCCATGTGATGACCTTAAAAAAACATAGACCAGATAGATATAAGACATTACACATCACTCATATCATTTCACCATTATCTTTTTGATGACAAAAATCTTCCACAACTTCATACAGACCTAAAACCATATGACTTGATATCTCTCTTCCATGTACCTGAATACCTTTAACACATTTGACATATTCCTTCATGAAAACTTAAGATATTAGACACCTTCAAATTCTCTCTTGTCTTCAAACTCATCTTGTCACATGGATTCCTATGTAGACATTAGCTATCTTTTAACATCTTCCATGACCTATACCTTCCATGCTCACACCACTCATGAAAACTATTATAAATACAACACTCTTATGTACATTGACATATTAAATACTACCATATATCCTTATTCACCTTTGAAATCAACCTTGATAGTACAATATTGATATCATACATATTTGACATCAATGACCATTATGCCTTTGTATGATACACCCTTTTAACATCAACAAAAATAACATGACAACAAACTCCCCATTTGTCATTGATTGAAAACACATTACACAAATTAAATCACTTTAAAATTATACTTTTCACATCTTCTCACCCATTTTGACATGAATGACATAGGGTCTTATACATTACCATCTAATCCTTGAACTTAAATATGAACAACATAGAACTACAAAGCTTCCATTAGCACCATACTCTCCTATTGATTCATAAGATGGAATACACTCTTGTAAACATATATAAATAGTATAATTCTCCATTTCTTGGTAAAAATATCATAGAGTTTACAAATAATTATAAAAACATGCTCCCCTTTGTTCTCATAGTTTGTGCTCATCACATGAGTCATCAAGACTCACAGACCTTTCTGAACATCCTTCAAACATATCTCCTATACAAATTAGATACACAATATTTCATAAAACTTCCAACTCCATCAACAACATTCAACTTTTATCTATGGTCATATTGGTATTTAAAACCAATCCATATTCCATATGTCTCTAGACATAATCATGTGCTTAGACATGAATTTTATATCATGACTCCTTATGAATTGATCTCTAGAATTAATGCCAAAACTCCTTTCACCTTGTCATACAAATACAAGCTAAAAATAAAATAACTTATATCTTGTAATATAGCAAACCTATAATCCTCTCAAGATGAGTCCTTATTTGACTACAACCTCATGCTTCTATAGATAGATGAGTGTCTCCATGAAGCTTAATGGAGTCACCCCTTTTCATAGGGCACTAAAACACCATGAACTCATGAGATTCATAGATCTCCAATCCACTCTTATCATCCATATTTCAATCATGAGACTAATATTCCCTCTTTAGAATCCACTTAAGCTTGACTAAACCATTTGACTCATCCACCTTGTCATCTTTCTTCTATTTGACTACCTTGTCAATATATGCAGATAACACACGTTATTGACATTACTTCACATATGATACTTTCTCTACCTTAACAAATAGTCTATTTTGACTAGTATATTGATCATGACTCACCTTAACTATCTTTGAATTTCATATAAATGTTTGACCCTTCTCATGCACTCTAAGAGATCCATATACCTTGTTATGTCTTGAGAGCCTTCTAACTTTATTAGGATAGAATATTTAAATGTGTCCCACATTATGAAAACTATATAAAAAAACATTATTATTCTTACCTCTTAACTGATCACTCCTTCTACCGTGGTCCCATGATAACTCATACCTTAAGACTGTTCGACAATCACTTTCTCTATGACTAAAGATGTGATAATAAAAATGATAACCATTTAAATAATTAGAACACCTCATGCATTGGGTTTCCTAATTGGTATCTTCATGTTGGATTTCATGTTGGTGCTCTTAACTTTTCTAGATTCTCACCCTCTTTCACACTCTTTCTCATAATGTCTATGAGTTACTCATGATCAACCTTCAAAGAATCTAGATATGTCTTCAATTGATCATACTCAACCTCTTTTGATCTAAACTTTGTATTGACACATTCTAATTGATTCGTGATATCCTTAATGATCTTCTCATCCATTTTGGCTTCTTTGACCCTACCACTCTTTAAGGTACATATCTATTCCTTAAAACCCTTGACCATAGATCTCAACTAATGCTTCCTATTATTTTGGGATTCAAATCATATAGGAAACTTATTATATTATCTTCAAGATATACTTAAAAATCTCCTTCTTCACTATCATATTATACTTTTTCATCATACATGTTATCTTGTTCCTTGGAGAAACCTACTTTTTTAACTGAGAGTAAAACTCCATTGCCAACTTGATCAACATAGTCATCATCATCATTAGAAAAATTATTATCATTTACCTAAGATTAATTATTTTTTACTTTAAAATTATTCAAAATATTTATTACATATTTATCTTTTGAAATGAATTGATATCTATTGCTATCAAGATAAACATTGTCATCATCACAATCCGTGATTGTGTTTCTAGGATCTCTTTTAGGCTACTAGGCCTACTTCAAAGAGCTATAAAATGATACAATTTTTTTTAAGAATAATTAATGAGAGTGGAATTTAATAAATCTTCAAAACATTCATTCAATTCCACTTAACATTCATGAGTCTTTCATATAAACATATAGATCAATCAAAGCACAAGAAAACATACATATGAACATGAAATACAAAAAAATATCACATATGTGGGGAAAAATTAAGGATATTAAAATACACTAATATATTCAAATGTAATCCATTCCTATAAGACAAAAATAACATTTATTGAAGCACCAAATCCACATGGAGCACCAACCCCAACTAGCCAAGCACCCACTTGACTAGGCTTTAATAAGTACCTACTTGCAAGGTGTCACCAACCCCTAGATTACTCAACATCAACTAATACACCTGATTTATTTGATAAAATTAATAAAAATATGTTTTTCAACCAATATATGATGATAATATATTCATATATTCACACTCTTATCCATCTCAAACTACCTTCTAGGCCTCTTCACTCAACTAAGTCTCTTCAAGATTGATTATGTCATATAACCTTGATATTCATACTCATAAATCCTATTATATATTAATGAAATTAAATTTAATATCTTTTTATTCAATTTTATACCTCTTTCCACTCAAGGATCTTATATCTTATTCTCTCTTCTATCTAATCCTCTTACTTTCCTAAATAGGCCTAATATGCCTTATTTATATACACAACTTATGAACACACACCTATTGGTTAGCCATAATCATTTAAACACTTAGATTGGGAATTAAATAGATATTAACACATGTTATAAAAAATAATAAATCACACAAATTATTTATACAAACATTCATTTGGCCTTATGCTCCTTTAGGCCTTATGGAAACCTAATAGGCCTTCTTTAGACACACATTGCACTTTACCTTTATTGGAACAATTTAAAAATACAAAAACTATATTAAAATGTCATATAAAAATAAAATATACCCCAAATAATTTATTATAGGATAAAAAATACATTTTATAGAAAATCACTACTTGAGACCCCTCATTAGTACTCAGTCCTATTAGGCCTGTATACACCAAAAATATACCTTTCAATATTGAAGCTCAAACTCTCTTAATCCACTCAAAAATGATCAATAAAACATAAATATAGAATAAAAATGACCTTATAGATTTTAAAAATAATTAATATTAATTTTAAATTTAAAAAAAAACACCATGAAATAAATTACATCACTCTTTCATTAAATTACACTCAAATCTAACTTTTCATCACTGCAACTTGCTTACTTAGAACTATCAAGACTGTCAAAAACACAATCATAAAACATTGATATTAAACACCTATATATGGACTTTAAAATAATTATAATTCATGAAAATTATAATATTACATCTCCATACCATATTAAAATATAACCATCATAAGTTTTAGTGGAAACTATTGGTCTTGTGGACCAATCTGATGACCTTATATCTCACTATCTTGTCTAAACCAGATAGGTCAACTTATGAGCAAATTTTTCACCATACACATGAACTATTCTTGAAAGAATTAAAATTATTGAACAAAATATCTTTTCACTTGGTCTCATCATTATATCATTAAAACACATCTCAATTCATCTTCTCATTTCTACTTTGGTTTTTCACTATTTGCACCATTAGGCCTATTAGTGAATGGATAACTTGGATAACTAGTTTAGCACACTTTAGGAATATAAACTATCCAAAAAAATTAATAAAAATTAGAAATTAGTTCATGCATTATTCTTACATCCATTTTATGACTATGTTCAATTTAACTTCTGACTTCTATAGAAACTTCTTCTTAAATAATCCTATAGCTCAACATTTTTTCTCTCTTCTCTGTAACTAATATCACATAGATGTACCTATAATAGTTCAATATAGGATTAAATATATTACATAATAATACCAATAAATTATTTAAATTTTTATTTACATCTTAAACATCAGATCCTTATTAAGGTTTAAACCTATTTCAACTCTTAACGATCTTTCATAAAACATAGCCCATCACTTGAAAAACTAATGACTAGAATTTTGAGGTACGACCATTGCCCATCTAACATGAAATTATTAGGTTCCCATGTAAATTTTTTATGAGATAATTAGCATAATAAAATCCTTCTCAATTTGACAATCCTTTATTATGAACACTTTAGAGACATCTAAATAACTTTCTATGCCTTATCCTTTAAACTATGACCTCAAACTACATGAACAAAATTTAAAAAAAAAATCCTCAACTTGGAAAATTCTTAAATGATCTCAATCACCTTTAAATATAATCATGACCACTTATTAGCCCACACACTCTCTCTCTCTTTGCTCTATATACCTTGACCTACAAAACCAAATTAAGCCTTAAAATTGATAATCATGCTTCTTCACATAAAATCTCCACCTCACTTACATACTCAATAAACATATATAATGATTAAATACTAACATAAATCCTTCACATGACTTGAAAATAAATCATCTTACCTCATTAGGCTAGGTAGGGTCTAGGAATTGTCTAAGTGTAGACTTGGTCTGAAGATCCTACCCTTGTAGGCTCACCTTGAGATTCTCATGAGTGATCCAATGCATCACATACATTCTCAATAAACCTCATAAAAATACTCATGACTGTGTGCACTCATCTCACTAGGACATCATGCTCAAACCTTCTCACAATGTATCTTCATGCCATGACTAGGTGTAGGTTACATAAGTAGTTAATCCCTTGACCTATTCCTTACATATCATGAAATCAAAAAACATAAACCAAATAGATATAAGATGTTTCACCTCACTCATTTCATTGTACAACTATGTTTCTGATGAAAAAAATCTTATTTATCCTCATATAAAATTAAAACCATATGACCAAGCATCATATGACTTGACACCTCTCTTCCATGCACATGAACACCTTTGAAACTTTTTAACTTTGCCTTCATGAAACCATAATACATTAATGGCCTATAAATTCTCCCTTTCCTTTAATTCTCTCTCTCTTTCAAATGCATCTTGTCACATGGCTTCTTATGCAAACATTAGTTGTCATCAAACATCTTTGATAACATGTACCTTCCATGCTCACACCACTCATGACAATTAACATTAATGCAACACTCTTATGTGCTTTGACATATCACATACTACCATCTATCCTTAGTCACCTTTGACATCAACATTGATTTTATAATCTTGACATGACACATCTTTGACATAAATGACAATTATGCCTTTGCATGATGCACCCTTTTGATATTAATGACAATAACATGCCAAAAATTCTTACAATTATGATTATGTGTGTTTTCAAAATAATTTAGATTAATTTTGTCTTCACATCTTATATTTATTATTTTTTATGTGTTTACAAGGATTATTTGTGAAATGCATTATAATATGGTTATAGTTTTAATATATCATGATGTACTTTGATTTTACACAATTTATTCTTTTTTTTGTTCATATGCTTAAAACATCAACATTCATCATGATTATTCAATATCATTGGTGGTAATGTGTTTTATACTATATTAAAAATTAGGTTTCTCAAAGCTCAAATATTATTATAAATTCAATGTAAAGAATATAAATAAAAGTAATATAGTTGTGTCACATTCTAAATACATAAAAACCACTCAATCATACATAACTCATACATCTATAATAAATATGATGAAAAAATTAAAACATGTTAACATAAATTATAATTCTAGAAATATAACCAGTGCTACAATAATCCATAAATTTTTCAATCATGTATAAAGTCCATGTACAATAATAACCATTCCTTCAATGTCCAAAACACATAATACCATGTCTCGTAAAGCATCATATATATCACCCTTGCCTTTGCTAGATCACTCTTATCTATATATTTCTCCCATCTGTAGTGTTGTGTCAATGTTGTATTATCTAGAATTTGGGTCTCTACATCATGATTAACCAATTTTATAGCCATACCATACCCATATATCCTATTTATAACTGCTTATAATCTATAAACCTCAAAATGTAATCATCTGATCTTAGTTATCTGGTCATTTCTACCTTTCACTACACCCTATAATCTAGAAAACTCTTTTTGCAATACATCTATATCTCTTTCCTAAGATTTATTCTCCACTCAGAGTCTATCAATAAGTGCATTTTCCTATGTGTAGACACCTAAATCTAGCCACTAATGACCATTAATTAGGTTTTTGGCCAATTTCTATGAAAATGCACAATTTGGTCTGGAATCACTAAAACACATTAAAAGTTTTAAAACTAACATAATCAAATGTTGATTTTGGCTATAGTATCCATAAATAGGAAAATTAATTTTATGGGATATCTAACTTTGATTAAATAATTTCAATTCAAAATGCCAATTTCGCACCTAAGTACCATGGATTACTCTTTTCTATCAAATCTATTACAAGGTACATGTGCCTTTTTTATTTGGTGTTGACAACATCCTAAATGAGATAATGGATCCAATATATCTAACATTGACTTCCAATTCTAATCCAGTCAAATTTTGAGCCAATAATAAGACATTCTAACTAATTTGATTAATTTATGCACTAAAGAGCCAAGGTTTACACCAAAATGAATAATCATGCTTAAAGATAATTAATTAAAATTATGATCCTAATTAATAAATCCATGGAACTTGTTGAATAAATCCTTATTAGAAATTGATTGTCATTAACTACATCATAAAATGACATCATCCTATAGGGTGGCATCTACAGACCATAAATGCATAAAATATCAAGATTTATGCCTCATTAAGATCCTCCATGCCTAATCATTACCCTTGTATCCCAAATATTGATGAGCCTATTTATGAATTTTAATTATATAATTGAGTCAATCCTTAGCCACACATATTTATCTTGAGATGGATGGTTCAAGTTGATTCTAACCATTTTTTATAATCTATAAATAAGATAGCCATGAACATGAATATAAATATTGATTAATGCAAAGTTATAATCCAAACATAATTCCAAAATCCATTGAAATTAATGTTATAATGCCAAATTTTTGATCTAATACAAAGCTAAAGACATCACTAAGGTGCCAAGGAGAAGAGGAGATATCCAAGCCTCCTTTGATGAAGACTAATTGAGCAAAAATTGAGTAAGTCACTTCAAAAAACTATTTGGAGAATTCAAGGATGGTGAAGAAAGGTTTTATTTGCATTTTAGTTGTTGTTTTCATATGTATGTTTGTTACTAAGCTCCCCTAGTGTCGATACTTAGAGATGTTAGGCTAGTTGGTGTGTTTATTTTATTTTTTTTCATTTTGAAACTAAAAGGATACTAACCATCCTCTCTTGAGTCAAACTCCTAGTTCACACTATGTGGATCTCAAAGTGTGTGAAGAATTAGTCAGATCCCCTCTATCCATCTAGGTGTCATGTGTTGCTCTCATGGTCACATCGTATCCTACTCCATCATCACTCTCTCTATATTTCTTGTTATATACATATATCAATAGAGTCTCCCCTTTAACCCTTTGATCTATATCTAGGTCCATCTCTATATCAATATCAACACCTTCCTCATGCAAATTCTCTATATCATCCATGTCTATGATTTGCACATTATGTAGGTAGATACCCTCCATAGCACATCATCTACCTCATGCTTGTGCTCATCCTATATATAATATAATAACCCTTCTAATATAGGATCCCAAATATGTACCTCATGGCTATCTATTCAAGCTATACACCAACTTCTACCTCCACATCTATGGTGGTACATATGGAATAGTCAATCTCATTGGTCTCTATCGAGCCCACCAAACTACATAACCATGAACCATTCCAACATAAATTATGTCTCTCCAATAACTTCATATAATAGTCTATAACTATGTCCAGCTATGGTTGGCTATGGACAGATCAATGGTCATGCCCCATTGTGATCTCTCTCTCTCTCACTGATCATGTAAATACATGTGGCCCAACTAGTATATGATGTCTCACACCAAACTATCTCATCACCCTATCTAGGTAATATCTCTCTATGATGTACTCATGTCTACCAATAATATAACATGGTTTTATCATGTATTTCATGTGAATATCATCATGTGGACACTAAAATATAATCTCCCTATAAGGTCTCCAAGTGATTTGGTAATCACCTAACTTATTAATAAATCTCTTGTAAAAAATTTAGGTCTCCTACGTGTGGTCTATGTGTCATAATAATCATGTTCCATCCATATGATAATGGCTCATCATTAGAATGATTTGTCATATATCCAACCGACCTCTCTATTGTTATGTTCTCTCAACACCAAACCTATATAAATATGGATAGGCTAATCTTTCTACGATATAAATATGCTAATGTAATATCCCCAATTTCCCTCAAATTCTAAAGCTAGATATTTTGAATTGCTTTTCTATATTTTACCTTTTTTGATATTTTTGCATGAATAAAGATACAATTTTTAGGATAAATTCAAATAGATAAATAAATCACAGTATAGTCTCTCAACTGGCAATCAAAGATCTTATTACGTGTCCAGATGATTACATATAAAGTCCTCTATCATGCACATAAATAATATTAAAATACAATCTTAAAAAAACTTGAATTTTTTGCAAACTGGAAATAAACCCTGGATCTGGTCCGTCTTGGGTTGCTGTGTTAAAAACACAGTCACCATCATCAGTTATTCTATCATTGTCAGTGGTATAACACTATGAAAAACTATTGACATCGGTCTCTAATGACCTTAGTTAGCTGATGTCAGTCGATATCCTACCGATGTCGGTTCCTGAGTCGATCGATGTCGGTCACTAGACTGCTGATGTCAGTCTATGTGCTTCCCGTGGCGCTGTCTAGCCTGATGCAGAATGGTACAGATTTATATAGATCTATATGGATCCCATATAAAAGCTAAAGAAATATGGCTTAATAGTGTGGCTTGTATGCTATACTCCAGATCTAAATAAATATGGCCTAATATGGAAGATTTTTATTTTGAACAATTACTCAAACAAAACCTAATGAAATAAATACCTGTAAACCTTTGTGATAACCTCTGTATGAAGCTATCCCTCCAACTGGCAATAGATCAGCTGATATTTCACAACCTCTAAATTGCAGACACTGAAGAGTGGATGTTCTCCAATGCAAACAAAATCTTGGAACCCTTGGCTCAGTCTTCTCAGAAGAATTCTTAGCAAAAATCAATAATCATAATCTCATAATCCTCCAACTCTCTCCCATGAGAAACCCTTATACCCTCAAAAAGGTATGCTTGCCCTAATTAGGGTTTCTTAAATTAGAATTAGGGTTTCTTAAATTAGAATTAGGGTTACACAATTAAAATATGCTTAATAATTAATATTTAATTAAATCAATCAAATATTAATATCTCCCTCAAAACATGTCCGATCAAGCCCAAATGAAAGCCAACTAGAAAATTTTTGCTAAATGAAGCCAAGACAATCTCCATCAAGACCCTCTAACCATCCTATTAGCCTATGAGGGTCGCATAATAGGCTAACCATCAACTCTAAACATGTCAACTAAAAAGGGGACATGATAATCCGCCCCTCTTGAAATTGCTTGACCCCAAGCAATGGCTGAATGATAAACCAATCAATCCACCTGGATCCCAAATGTAGTCATGATCTACACCACTGTCAATCAACACAAACTCAACACCATGTCTATCACAACTCTCATCCAATGGCATCACATCATCCCAAGTACCAAGATAAGGATCCCAACATCCAATCCAAGAATGGAAATCAACTGGTAACTCAAGTAAACTCCTCACCTGAGTAATGTGAACAATACCAATTGACTACATGCACCTGTTTCCTATACTCGCTACAATATTTGAATCTAGAGTGTGAATGCTAAACATACTCATATCATCATCAACATGTGACCCGTCTATAAAAGAAAGCTGAGTCCCTGCCACATGTGCTATCTCCTGAACTGAACTCACCTCAAGACAAAGTTCATCCACATGTCTCTCCTGTGTTGGTGCCAATGTGCACTCAGTAGTGCACTCTATCATGTCATCTGGTATGAGCCTCTCCATCTAATGAAAAAACATATGTTTGAAGCTGCTGCCCCATATTGCCTTAAGAATATGTGTCTTCCCACCAACATCAAAATGAACCTCCATGTCCTTGAGATGAAGAGTGACTTCCTCAAATGAATGAAGCCACTTCATACCCAAGACTAAGTCTATATTTCCCATGTTCACCACATAATAGTCAGCCTTGAACTCATAGTTGTTCAAGTGCAATGGGAGGTCTCTAATCATATGCTCACACCTAAGAGTGTGACCATCAATTACCTTAACTCTAATGCCCTTGAAATCTTCAATAGTGAGTCCATGCTTCTCCACAAATCTAGCATCTATAAAATTATGTGTGGCTCCTGTATCAAGAAGAGTGATGACCCTCTGTCCTACCAAAACTCCATGGAGTCTAAATGAATCATCCAACTGAATGCTGGATAACCGTGCCTCCTGTATATGAAGCTCTAAATCTACCTTTGCCTTAGGCTCTGAAGCCTCTACCTCCTCAGAACTATCCTACTGTTTGAAATCCTTTGAGTCTGAATCCTCATAATACACCCACATCACATGATTTGCCTTGCCCTTAGGCCTCAAAGGACAATCGTGATTGTCATCATATGGACCTTTGCAGTAGAAGCAAAGCTTTTTCCAACATAGATCGTTAAGAACCTCTCAATCCAAAGGTGGTGTTGCTGGGTTGGCCTTTGAATCATTCTTAACGCCTGATTTATCTTTGTTGAAATCTAATCCCTCTCTATCTCTGTTAGAGCACTTATGGTCGCTAGATGAAGAAGTACCTCTGGAGTTAAATTTACTAGATGGGGCTGCCATCTCCATACTGTGTGCCTTTTTCATAGCTATCTGTAACGAAGGAGGATCAAAGGTTTTGATCCAACCTCTCAATGGTTCAATCAATCCCTCCATGAAGAGAACTACCAATCTACGCTCTGAAATATTTGGCACCATGACTGCCAATCGCTGAAACTCACCAATGAAGGACTCCAAGTTACCTATTTATTTCAACTATGCCAGATCTCAAAAGTAAACCTTAGGATCTTTCCTGTCAAACTGCTCAACCAATTTATCCACGAATTCCTGGTACTCTATCACCTAGTTATGCTAAAGTGTTACCATACCATGGTACCACCAATTATGTGCTACTCCATCCAAGTGCAAAGTGGCATATTTTATGGCCTCTATCTCTATCATTGGCCTCAATGCCAAGAATGTGTCAAGCTTATGAACCCAAGCTTGCACTGTCATCTTGCCACTGCCATCAAAAGTAGTCAAAGAAAGCTTGCTAGTAGCCTTCTTCAGCTCACTGAGTTGACCTCTAAGCCTCCTGTCCTATCTAACCAATCTATAGTGCTCTCTCCTCTAATTAACAAAATGATCAAAAGACATCCTCTCCCAAAGCTGAGGAGCTAATAATTCCCACTCATCATTTGTAGCCATGAGAACATCTGCAAATAGGGAATCTCTTGCCTCCTCCTCTACTGGAGCCTCTAGTTCCTCCTAAACAAACATAGGCCATGTAGGTCTATCAGTGGTCCTAGAATGGGTCCGTTGTGGTCTCTGATTAACAGTAGCACTCCTGTTATCTCCTTATTCCCCATTCTATCTAATAGGTGGGTTCATCCTCTTTACCATAGTAGTGAGTGCTTGTATTGCCTGATTCATCTGCTCCTGGCCTATAACCATAACCCAAAAGAATTCTCTGGTATCCTGATCATCATTATGCCTATGGCCCCTAGGTGGGCTACCCTCATGTCTGTCACTCATGATGATCAGCTATTGTTCTAACACCTAGGTACCTTTAAGAAAGACTCTACTGCGTGTGTTATACCTGTGTGGTCCCAACTCTTGTGGCTGCATAAAATCTATAAACCCTCAGAATGGTAGGATTTAGCTCTGATACCACTGTAATATCCCTAATTTCCCTAAAATTTTGAAGCTGGATATTTTGAATTGATTTTCTATATTTTACCCTTTTTGATATTTTTGCATGAATAAAGATTAGATTTTGAGGATAAATTCAAATAGATAAATAAATCATAGTATAATCTCTCAACTGGAAAACAAAGATCTTATTACTTGTCCAGATGATTACATATAAAGTCCTCTGTCATGCATATAAAGAATATTAAAATACTTTCTTAAAAAAAACTTGATTTTTTTGTAAACTAGAAATAAACCCTGGATCTAGTCTGTCTCAGGTTGTTGTGTTAAAAACACAGTCACCATCATCAATTATTCTACCACTGTCAGTGGTATAACACTATGAAAAACTATCGACATCAGTCTCTGATGACCTGGGTCAGCCGATGTTGGTCGATATCCTATCGATGTCGATTCCTGAGTCGATCGATGTCGGTCACTGGACTACCGATGTTGGTCTTTGTGCTTCTCGTGGTGTTGTCTAGCCTGATGTAAAATGGTATGGATTTGTATGGATCTGTACGGATCTTATACAAAAGCTAATAGAAAATAGTGTGGTCTATATGCTATACTCTAGATCTGAAGAAATATGGCCTAATATGGAAGATCTTTATTCTGAACAATTACTTAAACAAAACCTAATGAAATAAGTACCTGTAAACCTTTGTGATAACCTCTGTATGAAGCTATCCCTCAAACTGGCAATAGATCAGCTAATATTTCACAACCTCTAAATTTCACACACTAAAGAGTGGACATTCTCCAATGCAAACAGAATCCTGGAACCCTTGGCTTAGTCTTCTCAGAATAATTCGTAGCAAAAATTAGTAATCATAATCTCATAATCCTCTAACTCTCTCCCATGAGAAACCCTTATACCCTTAAAAAGGTATGCTTGCCCTAATTAGGGTTTCTTAAATTAGAATTAGGGTTTTTTAAATTAGAATTAGGGTTGCACAATTAAAATATGCTAAATAATTAATATTTAATTAAATCAATCAAATATTAATATCTCCCTCAATACATGTTTGATCGAGCCCAAACAAAATCCAACTAGAAAAATTTTGCTAAACAAAGCCAAGCCAATCTCCATCAAGACCCTCTAACCATCCTATCAGCCTATGAGGGTCGCATAATAGGCTAACCATCAACTCTGAACATGTCAACTAAAAAGGGAACATGACAGCTAAATTGTGTAAAAATTAGTATAAATGTGTTAACACATATGGACACCATGAAAACCTTCTCACCCATATTTATCTTGTGGTGAATCACATATAGAGACCAATAAGACATAGTCTCCTTCTCTTTTCAAGTAGTAAAATTTCACTAACAATAGCCATGAGTTAAATAGTTAGAGAATCCATTTATAAACTAATACAATAGTCAACATCAACATCACCTATAAAAATAGGAATCAACCCCTCACCAAAAATCCTTAATATTATTATCTCTTATGGTACCTACCCTAGTACACACATCCCCCTCATATCAAAATACCCAAAATCTTATACATGTCTTCTAATGTGATAGTCATCTCTTCTATCAACAAGTGAAATGTGGTTGTCTCACTATGCCATCTCTCAAAAAGTGTTGTTATATGTGTTCTATCCACTTAAATCTCTAGCATCTATTTAATGTATGATAAGTCATTCACCTCTAACATGCCAAACTCATACTTTGTGAAGCTCTCCATCCATGTCATCACTCCAGATCTCTACTTTCACATCACAATCACTGGTAATACCTCTTAGAAGTCACATACATTAGCATTTCATTAATTTTACTCATCATTAAATAAAAATTTATCACTATGTTCTAATCACTCAATAAAAATCAAACAAATATATTTCACTTCATTTACTTTCATCCTTCTTCTTTTATCCTTAACAAAACATTTTCACTCCTACCTTTTCCAAATTCAGTATTTCTCTCTTCAAATTCACCTCTAACCCATTTCAATGAATTTGCTTCTCCCTTAAATGAATTTTCTTCTCTGTGTTAGGTTGTGGAGCTAAAAGCTTCACTGATGCAGAGATGGAGGAGGTTGTTGAGAGGTTACTGAGTTGCAGAGAAACTGACATTAGTCTGATCAGTCGACATCAATCATATACAATGAGAAGAGCAACTAACATTGGTCATGGATCAGCCAACATCAGTCACCTCCAGGCAGATAGGGACTGACATCGGTCACCTGTGTAGTTCCAAAATTGTCGATTGCATGAACAGTTAGTTAATGAACTGGTTGTTTACATGTAGAAGGCCAATTATAGACTTGAAGCTGTGGATCTAATTATTGTTTGCATGAGATCTATATAATAGACTCATGGGCTGTATTGTAATTTGTGCTAGAGAGTAAGAGAGCAAAAATTAGCTCCTTCAGAGTGAAGAGAGCAAGGTGTGTTCCTCCTAGTTCCACAGTGCCAAGTATGGGTGTTAGTTTGGAGAATCAAAAGGATTCTTCATGTATGTAAGATCTTGGTTAGTAGATGTGCAAGGCCACGTTTGGAGATCTACATGGTAAGATCATTGATTTTTAGGTGTATGTGTGTGTGAGATCTAGGTTTGTAGGTGTTCAAAACTAGATTGATTTGTAGGTGTGCAAGATCAGGGAGGTCAGCAACACAATAGAGAGCAATATTAGGGGAGATCTACTTAGAGTACGCTGTGTACTTGATTGGAGAGCAAATATGAAGGCAAGATAGATCCTTCCAAAGTAAGATCATTTGAGTTGTAGGTTATTTCAAGTTCATGGGAGATCTACTTGGAGTATATTATGTAATCGGTTGAGTATGTGTGTATACTCGGTGTACTGGCAGTATTATTACTAACTAGTTGACTGGCAGTGTTGTTACCAGCTAGTGGAGGTGAACACCAACTCTGTGTTTGAGTTGTGTGTTGGGATCGTAAGAGAGAGAGTGAGCTCCTGAAGAGATTTATTGTTTATGCTCTAGATGTGTGTGAGCTCTAGAGATGTAAGGAAGAAGACTATGGCATCTTCTTTATTGTATTTCCTTTTGGAAGAGTATTAATACAATTGGGTATTGTCTCTCATATTCTGTGTTATTTTTGAATTCTAGTTACTTGTTTCTTCTAGATATTTCCACATGTTAGTTGCTTGTATATGGTAATCAGTTGTGCTTCCTAGATCCTAACAAAGTGGTATCAGAGCTAAGGTTGTAGGGAGCAGGTTTGTATTTGGTTACAGGTCACTCTTAGGGGTTTCTAATTGAGTGGGAGTATAGTAATGGTAGAAGAAAGTACACTAAGAATGGAGGAATTCAAAGGCATGAATGGTCAATTACGGTATTATGAAAAGAAAGAGTAGGTAAAGAAATATTGTTGGTTGGTAGCAGATCAACATGAAGGAACTGAAGATGCAATTTTTATAGGTGTTGTTGCATAGGATTCTCTAAGATGTTCCTTGGATAAAGTAAAATCTTGGTTTATAAATTATGTTGTCTCTTTTCATGCAGCCCCAAATAGAGGGGTTGGTGAGCCTTGTCAAAGTATTGGCAAAGGGGAAGTGTTGTTGAAATTATAGGCGGCCAACACATGGGTGTTGAAGAAGGTCATGCAGGTCCCAGTCTTGAAGATGTGGCTAATTGCTTTAGGAAAGTTGGGTGATGAGAGATGGATAGTAACTCTCACAGTGGATTCTTGGAATGTTACCAAGGATGCACTTGAATTAGCATGTGGTAAAAAAGCAAGTACTCTTTATCTACTTACTTGTATTACTGATTCCACTTCTATTGCACAGGTGTGGCTTTGTAGGCTTAGTCACATAAGTGAGAAGGGAATGGATGTTCTTAAGTCAAATAGTAAGAGTTCAGCTTCAGAGAGCATAGACCAAGATTTCTATGAGCAGGGGGATGCTACAAGAAAGGATTGTGTTTATTACAGGAAAAGGAAGATTGATGTATTTGATAAACTTAAAAATTGGAAAGCCTTGGTGTTCTTAGAGGAGATGACAGATAGAGATTAGTGGATGGGGCTGGATACTTCTAAGCAAGGCAATTTGGACATGGGTATGATTCAAAGAAAGCTCACAGGTAAAAAGTCATCACTCACAAGCATACACAGGTACCAGCGTCGGTCAATGGGAACTGACATCGAACAAATAGGTACCGATGTTGGTCATGTGCAAACTAGAGGAGTTAGTGGTGTCAGGTAGGTGGAGATCAATGTCAATAGGATAACCAGTGTCAGTGACCTAGACAATCGCATGGAACTAATGTCAGTCAGATGCAAACTATGTGGTGACTGAGGTCGGTCACTAGAACAGATTTTGGGTGGATAGCAAGATGTCAAGGAGACTCAAATGCCCATATGGAGGACTGAAAGGGTAAGTAAGCCTAAAATTCATTGTTCCTCTTCTTTATACTCGTTGCTCACTGTAGAGCAAGAAGGGTCTAAGAAATAATGGGAGCATGGCATGATTAGGATGCATAATCAAATGGGAGATTTGGTAGGGTTGCCAGCCGATATGAAAGCACTTAAAGATGAATGGATACCTTAGTTAAAGAATAGAGAGAATGGACATGTGAGATAGAAGGCCAGGTCATATGGTCTTGAGGAAGCTACAGGACAGTGGTACATGTTTGACAGGTGGATGACAAAGTAGGGCTTTAGTCAATGTCAGTGTAACCATTGTGTTTGTCTTACCAGGTGGATGATGATTGCAACATTATCCTATTACTGTATGTGGATGGTATGCTAGCTGAAGGTTCAGACATACAGGGTTTTGCTGAGCTAAGGGTAAGGTTAGTTTAGTGGTTTGCCATTTAGGATTTGGGAGCAGAAAAATTCTTTGGCATGAGTAATCCTAGAGACAGGGAGATCACAAGTTGATGTTGTCACAGGATGATTGTGTGAAGGTAGTGCAGGATGTAGAATAGGGTAGCACACTTATAGATGGATAGTTCATAGAATAGGGTACCCAATCACATGATGAGGCTGAGTACATGTGTACTCCCTGAGTTTGCCCAAGCAGTGGGTGCTGTCAGAAAGTTTGTAGTCAATTAGGGAAGGAAGCACTAGAAAGCGGTTCAGTGGGTTCTTAGGTATTTGAGAGGGACTAGCAGCAGGGATTCATGCTATGCAGGGTCAAGTACTTCAGATGTGGTAGGTTACTTGGATGATAGGTGTTGCACCATAGGATGTGTGGTGGTTGGTCTTGAAGATTGAGCTTGAAGAGGGATACAAGCCAGAAAACAAATTAGATGGTGCACAGGTACAGGTACAGTGCAGCTATTTATCTTCAAGTGGGAGATTGTTAGGTTATGGAGCTAAAAGCTTCACTGATGTAGACATGGAGGAGGTTGCTGAGAGGTTGCTAAGTTGAAGAGCAACTAATGTCGATCTGATTAGCCAACATTAGTCATATATAGTGAGAAGAGAAACTAATGTTGGTAATGGATCAGCTGACATCAGTCACCTCTAGGCAGACAAGGACCGACATCGGTCACTTGTGCAGTTCCCAAACTGTTAATTGCATGAACAGTTAGTTAACAAACTAGTTGTTTGCATGTACAAGGCCAATTATAGACTTGACGCTATGGATCTAATTATTGTAATTGGATGTCTAATTATTATTTGCATGAGATATATATAATAGACTCATGGTTTGTATTGTAATTTGTGCTAGAGAGTAAGAGAGCAAAAATTAGCTCCTTCAGAGTGAAGAGAGCAAGGTGTGTTCCTCCTAGTGCCACAGTGCCAAGTATGTTTGCTGGTTTGGAGAATCAGAAGGATTCTTCATGTATGTAGGATCTTGGTTAGCAGGTGTGCAAGGCCACATTTAGAGATCTACATGGTAAGTAAGATCATTGATATGTAGGTGTATGTGTGTGCAAGATCTATGTTTGTAGGGGTTCAAAACTAGATTGATTTGCAGGTGTACAAGATCAGGGAGGTCAAGAACACAATAGAGAGCAATATCAAGGGAGATCTACTTGGAGTATGGTGTGTAGTCAGTTGGAGAGCAAATATGAATGCAAGGTAGATCCTTCCAAAGTAAGATCATTTGAGTTGTAGGTTATTGCAAGTTCATGGGAGATCTACTTGGAGTACATTGTGTACTCAGTTGAGTATATGTGTATACTTGGTGTACTGGCAGTATTGTTACTAACTGATTGACCGGCAGTGTTGTTGCTGGCTAGTGGAGGTAAACACCAACTCTATGTTTGAGTTGTGTGTTGGGACCGTAAGAGAGAGAGTGAGCTCTTGAAGAGATTTAATATTTATGCTCTAGAAGTGTGTGAGCTCTAGAGATGTAAGGAAGAAGATTGTGGCATCTTTTTTGTTGTATTTCCTTCTGGAAGAGTATTAATACAATTGGGTATTGTCTCTCATATTCTATGTTATTTCTAAATTCTAGTTACTTGTTACTTCTGGATATTTCTGCATGTTAGTTGCTTGTATATGGTAATCAGTTGTGCTTCCTAGATCCTGACAAAGTGGTATCAGAGCTAAGGTTGTAGGGAGCAGGTTTGTGTTTGGTTACAGGTCACTCTTAGGGGTTTCTAATTGAGTGGGAGTATAGCAACGACAAAAAAAATTACACTAAGAATGGAGGAATTCAAAGGCACGAATGGTCAATTATAGTGTTATGGAAAGAAAGAGTAGGTAAAGAAATATTGTTGGTTAGTAGCAGATCAGCATGAAGGAACTAAAGATGCAGATGTTGCAGGTGTTGTTTCATAGGATGCTCTGAGATGTTCTTTGGATAAAGTAGAATCTTGGTTTATATATTTTGTTGCCTCTTTCCATGCAGCCCCAAATAGAGGGGTTGGTGAGCCTTGTCAAAGTATTGGCAAAGGGGAAGTGTTGCTGAAATTTTAGGCAGCCAACACATGGGTGTTGAAGAAGGTCTTGCAGGTCCCAATCTTGAAGATGCGGCTAATTGCATAAGGAAATTTGGGTGATGAGAGATGAATAGTAACTCTCACAGCAGATTCTTGGAATGTTACCAAGGATGCACTTGATTTAGCATGTGGTAAGAAAGTAGGTAATCTTTATCTACTTGCTTGTATTACTAATTCTACTTCTATTGCACATGTGTGGCTTTGTAGGCTTGGTCACATAAATGAGAAGGGAATGGATGTTCTTAAGTCAAATGGAAAGAGTTTAGCTTTGGAGAGCATAGACTGAGATTTTTGTGAACAGGGGGATGCTACAAGAAAGGATTGTGTTTATTGCAAGAAAAGGAAGACTGATGTATTTGATAAACTTAAGAACTGGAAAGCCTTGGTGTTCTTAGAGGAGATGATGCATAGAGATTAGTGGATGGGGCTGGATACTTCTGAGCAGGGCAGTTTGGACATGGGTATGATTCAAAGAAAGCTCGTAGGTAAAAAGTCATCACTCACATGCATACACAGGTACCAGCGTCAGTCAATGGGAACCGATGTCAAATAGATAGGTACCAACGTCAATCATGTGTAGACCAAAGGATTCATTGGTGTTGGGTAGGTGGAGACCGACGTCAGTGGGATAACTAGCATCGGTGACCTAGACAGTCGCATTGAATTGACGTCAGTCAGATGCAGACTATGTGGTGATCGAGCTCGGTCACTGAAATAGATTTTGGGTAGATAGCGAGCTGTTAAGGAGTCTTAAATGCCCATATGGAGGACTGAAAGGGTAAGTAAGCCTCAAATTCGTTATTCTTCTTCTTTATACTTGTTGCTCACTGTAGAGTAGGAAGGATCTAGGAAACAATGGGAGCATGGCATGATTAGGATGCAAAATCAAATGGGATATTTGGTAGGGTTACCAGCTGGTATGAAAGCACTAAAAGACAAATGGATACCTTAGTTAAAGAATAGAGAGAATGGACACGTGAGATAGAAGGCCAGATCATATGGTCTTGAGGAAGCTGCAAGACAGTGGTATAGTTTTGACAGGTGGATGACAAAGTAGGGCTTTAGTCAATGTCAGTGTAACCATTGTGTTTGTCTTACCATGTGGATGATGATTACAACATTATCCTATTATTGTATGTGGATGGTATGCTAGCTGAAGGTTCAGACATACAGGGTTTTGTTGAGCTAAGGATAAGGTTAGTTCAGTGGTTTGCCATGAAGGATTTGGTAGCAGTGAAATTCTTTGGCATGAGTAATCTTAGAGATAAGGAGATCACAAGTTGATGTTGTCACAGGATGATTGTGTGAAGGTAGTGCAGGATGCAAAATAGGGAAACACACCTATGGATGGATAGTTCACAGAACAGGGTCCCCAATCACATGATGAGGTTGAGTACATGTGTACTCCCTGAGTTTGCCCAAGCAGTGGGTGCTGTCAAAAAGTTTATAGTCAATCCGTAAAGGAAGCACTAGAAAGCAGTTCAGTGGGTTCTCAAGTATCTGAAAGGGACCAACAGTAGGGATTCATGCTATGCAGGGTCAAGTACTTCAGATGTGGTAGGTTACTTGGATGACAGGTGTTGCACCACAGGATGTGTGGTGGTTGGTCTTCAAGATTGAGCTTGAAGAGAGATACAAGCTAGGAAACAAATTAGATGGTGTACAGGTATAGGTACAGTGCAGTTGTTTATCACCAAGTGGGAGATTGTTAGGTAGTGGAGCTAAAAGTTTCACTGATGTAGACATGGAGGAGGTTGCTGAGAGGTTGTTGAGTTGCAGAGCAACCGACATCGGTTTGATCATCTGGCGTCAGTCATATATAGTGAGAAGAGCAACTGACATCGGTCATGGATCGGTTGACATCGGTCACCTGTGTGGTTCCAAAATTGTCAGTTACATGAACAGTTAGTTAACGAACTAGTTGTTTGCATGTAGAAAGCCAATTATAGACTTGAAGCTGTGGATCTAATTATTGTAATTGGATGTCTAATTATTGTTTGCATGAGATCTATATAATAAACTCATGGGCTGTATTGTAATTTGTGCTAGAGAGTAAGAGAGCAAAAATTAGCTCCTTCAAAGTAAAGAGAGCAAGGTGTGTTCCTCCTAGTGCCACAATGCCAAGTATGGGTGCTGGTTTGGAGAATCAGAAGGATTCTTCATATATGTAGGATCTTGGTCAACAGGTGTGCAAGGCCATGTTTAGAGATCTACATGGTAAGTAAGATCATTGATTTGTAGGTGTATGTGTGTGCAAGATCTTGGTTTGTAGGTGTTCAAAACTAGATTGATTTGTAGGTGTGTAAGATCAAGGAGGTTAGCGACACAACACAGAGTAATATTAGGGGAGATCTACTTAGAGTACGGTGTGTACTCAGTTGAGTATGTGTGTATACTCAGTGTACTGTTATTATTGTTACTGACTGGTTGACTGGAAGTGTTGTTACTGGCTAGTGGAGGTGAACACCAACTCTCTGTTTGAGTTGTGTGTTGGGACCGTAAGAGAGAGAGTGAGCTCTTGAAGAGATTTACTATTTATGCTCTAGATGTGTGTGAGCTCTAGAGATGTAAGGAAGAAGACTGTGGCATCTTCTTTGTTGTATTTCTTTTTAGAAGAGTATTAATACAATTGGGTATTGTCTCTCATATTCTGTGTTATTTCTAAATTCTAGTTACTTGTTACTTTTGGATATTTCTGCATGTTAGTTGCTTGTATATGGCAATCAGTTGTGCTTCCTAGATCCTAACACTCTGACCAACAAATTCACTATCTTATTTAGCAATTTTACCACTACTAAATAATTAAATCATCTTTTAAACCTAAAATGATTTTGCTTATATGTTTTGTAAAATTGTTACCATGTTTTATGAATTCATTGTTCCCTACAATGAAAACAACATTTTTTTTCAAATTTTCTATTTTGGAAAAAATGAATTCATGTCCTCTAAATTTCAACCCTAATTAATGATAATAAGTGCAAAAAAATTTAAATTTAAATTCACTTACTAGAGGCATGCTCCTCTTAGGTCTATGAAACCTCCTCACCTACTCCACTTGATGCTTGTAGTGTGGAATACAATACATATTTCCTCCAAGTTCTCAGAGAAAATATCTCACCTTAATTTTCTTATAAAATAACCTTAAAAATCAAATTTGTATAAATGAATTTATATACCCCATTTATTCTACTTACATTTTTTCTTCCCTACCAAGTATTTTTACCTTCATCCCTTCAACATCCTCATTCTTCATCTATTTTTTAAATTTATGTCATGCATTAAATCATTTTATTCTAATTTTTTTTAAATCTTACAATAATATGTCTATGTAAAATAGACATCATCATTTTTAATTCAATATATCTTTTTTATTTTTAGATATGTAGATTATTATCAGTGGGATATATCATTCCCACAACTACTCAATTGGCCCTTATGTCATTATCAAAACATTAAGCGTAGAATCTTTGAATGGTCAAACTATTGTTTTTTAAATCCCTACTCTAGTTTCAATTATCTAGGGGCAACATTTTTACACAACCAACATCTTGCAAGTTTGACATCGATTCTATAATATGTTGATTTATCATTAATCCACATCACATTGTCCATTTCCTCTTTTCTTTAATTTTGAGTGTTTATCTATTTTCTCATTAAAAGCCTCAAGGGGACATCATCGTACTCATTTTCACTCATTAGGGGCAAATTTTTCCTTCTTAATCATCATCACTCTACTTCTTCTACTATTCTTTAAAACAATATTACTTCGCAAAACTATTTCAAAGAAGGAAAAATGTAGACACCTAAATTTCATTTAGTGTCAAAATGTACATAAAATTCATTTAATAATTCTTTTCAAAATAATTCATCATATCTCCTTCCAAATTCAAATAATTGAATAAGTCAAATTAGTCAATTATGCACACTTTAAATCCTTATTTTAAGTATAAAACTTGGATTTTACACCTCATCCAAAATTTTCCACCCTTTTCACCCTCATCCTAACCAAACCCTTAAATTTATCAACATCTTTTGATTCATCCCCTAAGTTGTCAATAAGTTTGACTTATTTTTGTTGACCTAACTAACCAATCCCATACTTCTATCAACCATTTGAATTGGCCTTCATCTTCATGGGTGAGGACTCTTTACTCACCATTGATTATTTAGATCATTTAATAAATCCAAATAATCCTCCACTTTGAATGTTCATCCAAAAATATATAAATAAACTTGAAAACCTTTATTTTCAATATCTTTGAAGAATATTGAATTCTACAATCAAAATCTTGACTTATGCTAGTGAATTTATATTCATAATTGAATCTAAGAAAATCAAATCATATAAAAAACTCCTTTGAACTAAAATAATTCTCATTCTCCTTTGCATTGGAAGAGTGAGCACCACATTTTCAAAGAGCAAATCAAGTTTACATTATAATGGAAAAAACTTACACATTTGAAGAATAAGTCTGTGTTTTCTATTTTCTTTGTTATTTGATCTATCTTAGGTTTAATTCATCTTAGAATAAGATTAGTTAATTTCTTAGAAATTCTCAATTTAGCTAACACAATATGATCATCAAATATGTATACAGTAATGGAGCGCATTTATAAACCTACCACTAGATCATAGTCATTATATTTAAATTATCTTTATATTACATTAGTTAAAAGGATTAATTTGAAAAAACTGATCAACTTAGTGAAAGAATAAAAATTCCTTGGATTATAGAAGAAATTTGCATAGTGTTTGATAGAGCTTTTACAGGTTTTGAGGTTGGATCATTGCCTAGATATACACCTAAC
>JARHVA010003690.1:1577500-1580000 GCA_037957365.1 Torreya grandis
ATAAGAGCCTACCTCTTTTTCATCACTTAAGACCTCTTTAGTTATTACAAATTAAATCTCAGCTATCATAATCTAATATTGTTTGTCAAGGGCTACAAGATCTTCAACTTACTTCATGGTGCTGCCAAGACTAGGCATCTTTACATTTGGTGACTTATCCCAATGAGGCTACCAAGGATTTGCATTATATTCAAGTAAGAGTTATTAATTTTCTTCAACAAAATTATCTTATTTAGGTTCCCACACCATAGGTCCATCAATGCAAAGGGTGATGGGATGAGGATAAAAGGAACTAGTTGGTGGAGGTGAGACATAGGGATCAAAATTAGATTGAGAATGCAAAGTAAGAGGGTCTTTTAGAATATATTTAAGGATGGGAGATGGGATGTGTTTAGGCATATGATCTTCTTTTTTGTCTAAACCTTCCATCACACCTTGAATTCATATCTTCATTTTTGTCTTTAGCTCCTCTATTTATTTGGCTAAGTTCTCTTTGGAAAGTCTCTCTTCAAGCTCAAAGGAATCGTCATTAGGATAAGGAGTGCATGAAGGATGATATGGAACATAAAAATATTCTTGAGGAAGGGTGGGATGTAGTTTCAAAGGTTTAAATCCATTTTCCACTTCACACTCTTTGATAATACTTTTCTCCTCCTTTCCCCATGATTCTACTATCTTACTCCAACTTGGGATACTAGGATTAGAAGTCTCTTTTCAAAGTGGTGGGGATTCAATGTGAGAGGGAAATGATGGTATAAAATCCACTTCCTTGACTACTAAAATGGACTAGTTCATCTACATATTGTCCAATTAAATTTTCCTATCAAGGTTTGCTTCAAACACAAGGTTAGTCTTTTCAACTCTTTCTTCCACTTGATTCAGAAAAAGGATGGCCTTGATAGGCTTGATTTGGATCATGTGTAGGGGTTATGTATGTATTATATGGACTTTGAAAAGTTGAAAATGAAGTTTAATATACTTGGTAATGCTTCCTCTAATGAATTTTTAGCTTATCTTCCAAGGATGCAATCAAACCACTCACATCTAGAATCTCATTTGTAAGCCTTTGCCAGCTTTATCTTTGAATAGTTGCCCACTCTCTCTTGAATAGATATAATACACTTATCACTTGATTAATGTAATTACTAATAATTTGTTTACCACATACACTTTTACTATCAAGATCTAGCATATAGTTCTCATATCCCAAAAGAGTTTGTTTGAAGGTGGAAATGAATTGAGTTGAGAAATGACTAGGTTGACTAGGAACAAGACATTGAGAAGGATGAGTATAGGACTTGTAAGGATCATGTATGGGATTAATATTATCATATAGAGGTTGAAAATAACCATGTTTGAGCTGATACACTTCATGATATGGTTGGTTAATAACTCATTCATATTGATAGGGAATGTTATAAGCATAGAAGGTCTCACCAACTTATGTGAATTTGTACTCAACACCAAGGATAACCATGAAACTTCATTAGGAATAAGATAACAAAATAAAATTTTACCAATAATATTCAAAGGATCACTTGGGATACCTAACCAGTTGATATAGTTTTGGATTTGCCATTAATGCTTGAATAAATGACTCTAAAAGTTGGCATGTTGAAGGACAACACCAAAAATCCTCCAACTCTTGGAACAAGAGTCACACCAAGCATGCCAAAAAATATTATCACTTATATGTGCATCCTTTGAGGAGATGAAAATATCTCTTCATCCAAGTACAACAATGGAATCACCTCTAGGCTTGTGGGTAGCCTAAGGAATGAGGTGAGTCTATAGATAGGGATAGCTCCCTTGATGTACCACTTAGGATTGAAACAACTACCAAATTTGGGGAATAAAATGGGAGAGATATAAATGAAATAAAACTAACCTAAGGGATTTTAAGACTAAATATATTGATGACATCTAGCTATATACATGTTACACTTGAAATCAAAGGATAAACTAAACATACACTCTTTAATCTATGTCTTCTTGTATCAATGTTACATTATCAGGTTATGGATGAATGTGAAAAGCTAGGAAGAATAGAAAATAAGCCTTTAATGTAAATAATTAAGATACTAACTCACTTAAACTTTGACATTTCCTGGAACACATCACATGCCTTATAAGAAGAAGTTGTAAATATGCAAGAGAATGTAACAACTTGCTAAGGAATCCATAGTCTTCACTAAGCAAATTCAACATTAAATTAAATCAAACTATGAAAAATCATGGAAGAGGTAACCCTTAGTAAATTTATTGATCAAAAGGTATAAAAATGAGTATGGATTCACCATAATTAGTTGGAACATCCCCCTTAATGGCCAAAATGGCTAGTTCTTATAGAACTTGAGACAAAGAGAAAAGAAGAGAGAAGTCCAAGGGTCACAAATACACTTTTAAATATAATATAGGTAGTTACTTATTCATGTGAGAGGTATATGGGATGAAAAATTCAAGGTTTGGAATCACAATAGTCAATTTAAGGCATAAACTT